>JAPYYW010003996.1:0-21244 GCA_030522545.1 Cremastinae sp. A BG-2022a | reverse complement strand
TTTTATCATGTTCTTAACAAATTTCCTTTCCCTATACTTTTAACATGTAAAACGTCATTTATTTTCGCCATTTGTAGCCAACCTCCTTAAGGTAGTACAGCAGCAAAACCGTGTTGAGACAGATTTTCTTAAAAATTTGCACAGGTCTTATTTAACATCATATGAAAACATGTATCAAATTTTACAAAGCTTCACCATCTAGAAATCGAGATATTATACATTGAAAGTCGTTGCTTTTTCAAATCTCCAATAAAAGCCCATGTTCAAAGTAGCAATTTTTAAAAATTAATATCTAAATAACAACATGGTTGAGCCTTTTTAAATTTTGCAAACACATTAACACAATGCTAACGAAAATCTGTGCAATTTTTTAATAAATTCTGTCTCAAGAAATTTCAACTGATGATTTTACACCAAGTTAACACATAAGGACAAACTTTTGAATAGACTGTCTCGGTTGTACTACCTAAAGGTAGTTCTATAGTTTTATCGATTATTTAGGAATTTGTTGAAAATTGGTATAGTCATTATTTGATACATTACGCATATGCGTACCAAATTTTAAGAGGTTTTACCGCGTACAAATTGAGATAGAAATCTAGATGGTGAACCTTCTTAAAATTTTGCACATCTCTTTATTGTACTTGAAAGAAGCTTCCTCAAGTTTTTTAAAAAAATCCTAAGATTATGAAATTTTTAATACATACGTAGCAAGTACAAGTTACCTTGGATGACATTGAATTTTGAGTATGTTGTTCTTGAAACAATTTGCAACAACTTTTCTTAATAAACTTAAGCTCTAAAACCACATGGCTTGGAGATAAACTGAAATAAAAACTTTTGATTTGACTGTACCTATATAGAACTACCTTAAATTAAAAAATCTTTTATTATAGTTTATGACTAACTTCCACTGAAGTAGCTCCTAATTTTTTTTACTAATAAATCTTTTTTTCTTTCTTCTAGGTAAGTTTTTGGACTTTTTTATCAACCCTGTAAGAGCGTCAAGACGATGCCGTATATGCTTGGAGCAATATTCAGTTTTTTGAATTTACATATTTTTCATCAAAATGGTAACGTACAAGATTACTAATAATTTGACTAAATTTTATAACTGTTTTGTAACACGTTAGTGAGGGTAAATCCTGAGAGCGACTAACGTAATTCTACATCGTTGCGAAGGTGTTGAGCTCGTAATGCGAAGCAAAACACCTCACTTTTCCTCCTTGCTCTCTCACGAGTTAATTCTTACTCGCAGGAATAAGGGTTGCTGGAACCCCCGTGAACAATTCATTATATTTATATCGTTGATGCGTGCAGCCGACAAGTCTACGTGCTATTATGAAAGCACAGGATACAATCCAAAGGGGGGGGGGGCTTAACGACCAAGGTTACAAGCTTGTAACGATTTGCTTCTACCACGACTATACCGAAATCGTTATTTTCATACGACACTCGATACCTCACTCGGTTGTGCAATAATTTGCGTCTAAAATCAAATCCACCAAAATCCCTTAGGTATTCATTCGCAATAAGGCTTTCATTTTATTAAAACATATTTTATTTCAAAATATATGCAAAAAAGCTTAGCAAATATATTTGTATTTCAATCAAGAATAGGGACAAAAAATTAGATTTTATATTGATTCTACTTGAATTATCTGGTGAGTGATCAAACGGCTATGTGGGATTTAATAGTTGGCATGTGCGCAAAGTGAAAAAAAAAAAAATCAGGAGAAACACTCGATATTCGATCAATCCGGCGATACGAATTGGGGTTGAGGATCGAGTTTCGATAAGATCTTATCCCGTGGTTCGTCGAAGTCGAGCTACGCAGTAACGCGAAAACAGGCTGGTCCGGACGCTTCCAGTCATGAACCTATTCAATCACCATTGATTTTCCATTTGGTTATTTCTATGTGACCTCCCCGAAACGCGGTTACTACCCCGATCTGATCCTGTACATTATTGGAAGCCTCTTTTCGTCTCTCGCCCTACATATCTTTTTATTCCTCAGTTATCCTCTACTGTCCTCGTCGCATGAAATATTCTACGAAGTAACATACTAAAAAGACGCTCTCTGCATTATTCTTCGAAACTAGAAAAAACCACGCAACGAAAAAAATATATTTCTCGCTCTCATGAAATACACTGCGCAAAGTTATAGCAATAAGATATATATTTGAGAATTCTCTTCGACAACTTCGAAGGAAGTTGAAAGTGGAAAATTGAATGAAATGGGAATGGAAGTAATCGGATTAATACGCGTCTGGTGAAACCACGTTGAAACAGAGTATTTCTCGTCACAAAAATTCGTTAATAGTATGTGCAGCGATGTACAGAGATAGACAAACGATTAGGGTGGGAAAAAGGTATAGGTGGGAGTAAAAGTCGGGGAATGCGTCTACTTTGAGCACAGTGAGTCTTGGAGGGTAACGATGCCACTTACAGTTCTCCAGGGAGAGCAGGTTGGGCTTTAATGTTTACGCGTCGAAACTTTTCGAGTGGCGAGAAAGAAGGAGCGAACGAGAGAGCGGAGGAAAAAGAGAGAAAAGAGACGAGGGGGAGGGAGAGGAAGAGACTAAGTTTTAAATGCCTCCTTCGTTAATGCCACGAAGGAAGCGTTCGCGGGAGTCGCTCTTCATTCCCTGCAGCGAGTCACACCGAGTGTCTTATAGTGATGCCCGCCGAGCCCGACGCAGCTTTCTCTCCCTCCCTCGACCCTCTTTCTTCGCTGTTATACTTCATAGCCTCAAACATTCGAAGAGTTTTCCTCGCGCCGAGGAAGCGGATCGACGTGGCTGCGAGGAAAAAAAGACGAAGAGAAAGAGAGAGAGCGAGCGAGCGAGAAAAAGAGGGGTTCGAGAGCCCCACGCTTTTCAACCCTTAAAGACACTCGAAGCGTTTTCTCAACTTTATCTCGTCCATTCTGAATCTGTTTCATCCTTTTTCTCCTTCCTTCTCTCCGCCTCATCTCTCTTATTCTCTTTCGCGTCTCTTGACTCCTCTCGCCTTGTTTCATCTCGAGGGCCTGCTCTCTCTCTCTCTCTCTCTCTCTCTCTCTCTCTCTCACTCACCCCTTCTCCTCTTCCGGTATACTCTCGACTCGTTACACCGATAAATTTTCTTTGCCAAGTTACACTTTCCGCGAATCGAGATTGGTCTGTCCCCGGGCCTCGCCAGTCCTCGAAACTCCAGCGAAAAGTGACGAAATTTTATTATCTCACGTACACACCGGGGGCTCCGTATGCATTCGCGTCGAGCTTGAATAGCGCGACAACCGGGCGGTATTATATTCCTTCGTCAGGATGAAAATCAGCGGACGAAGTAATTTGCGAACGAATGAAGGACGAAGTAAAATATTGTATAACCGGAGAGGGACCGATATCATGGGACGCCTTTGTGACGGGGAAGAAGGGAAAGGACGGGAGGATGAAAAAAAAATCTAATAGAGTCCCTCGTGCGGGTTGTCGAGAATCCCTCTCGTAGCCTCGGGCTTTCGGGATTACTGGAAAATACGTTGGATACGCGAAATTACGCGAGAGCTCCGATCCTCCTCTTGCTCTCTTTCGCTCTCTCTTCCATTCCCCTATCCGCCCCTCTCTCTCTCTCTCTGGATCTCTTCTCTGTCTTTTCGCCTCGAGCCAACACTCGACTCTTTTGCTCAACCTGATGCTGTTTTCCCGCGCTCTTTTGCTCTCCGTCTTCCGCCTCCAGGGCTGCAAGTCGCTAACTCGCGCGAATTCCGCACCCCGCCGGATCGCTACCCGCCCGCGCTTTATCGGCAGATTAGCATTGTTTTACATACCTTCCAGAGAGTGAGAGAACGAAGTGAAAAATGAGAGAACTCGCAAGTGAGGATTCGTGAGAAAAAAATTCGGACTCTCCTCTTTTTTTTCATTTCAAATTAAATGTCGAGTAGGAAAAAAATCATTTATATTAAATCAATCATCTCAAATATTCCACTCATCGAATTGAATACATTTAATACAATTATTAACTTCATGCAGGTTTAAAATTTTATAAAGAAATAGCAGCCGTACAAAGGAATTTTCTATCTACTGGAAATAAAATATAATAAAATATATCAAGATGTACGTGCCATCTGGCGGTAATACTCTCCACAATAACGGCGCCTTAAGCAAACGGTTATAAATATTATAGCATGCATAAAAGCGTATATATAAAATCGAAAAATACTTTTAGTAAAAAACGGTAGCGAATATAGGAAGGGAACGACGCGAGAAATTAGTCATCGTAATATCATTCTCACGCAGATGCTCGTTGCACCTTGTTCGGATTGTCGAGATGGGAACCAGGTCGCAGCAAAAATAGACAGAAAGAAGAAAAATGGTAATTTTCCTCCTTTTTACATATTAAACTCGGGAGGAGAAAAAAAATCTCAAGCTTCTTACGGAAGCTCTGCCACGCTCCCATTATAAATATTATCTAGGTATAAGGTATATTAATTATGGGGTGAAATTTTTAATGGAGGAAGGAATAATTAAGAAAGTGGGTCGATGTTTTGGAGGACATGTTCGAAGTCATAAAAAACAAGTGTACGCATTCACGAGTCAAATATGTTTCTGGATAAAGTATAGCTCGAGGTTTCGCATTCGTGAAAAAAAGGGGTGAGAGCACCCATGCGTTTTAATAACCGCGAGCATGTGAGATAATGGCTCAGGTCCATGATTTACCGTCGTTCCATACACCCCGAGAGCGTACGAAAGAATTTTTCCTCCAACTTTTCAACCCTCTAGTTTCTCTTTGAAAGTACCATTTAGTCGCCTTTGACGTCGTAATAACCATAGCCCATTTTCCTTATTAGAATGTTCCCTGTTCCACGAACCTCCTTGTCCTCGGGCTCGGCATTCTTTTCTTTCGCAAAAAGAATTCACCACTCGAAACGAACAAAGAAAGAACGATGAAAAATAATAAATAAAAAAGAAATCAGGCACCGGTGAAAAACTTTCCGAGCTGGGGTAACTGACGAGAGAAAAAAAAAGAAGAATAAGAAAAACTTCGTACGTATATATACATATTGTTGATTCCCTTCAGGCGTCAAACGTGAAAATTAAATGGAATTCTTACGTCTACGAAATAAAAGGCTTCTTCATCGTTGAATTCAAAAATCTCTGAGACTGTCGATGAAATGAAAAGAGTTACGTGAGGAATTTATTTTGAATCTTACGTACTCGGTGTCGACGTATTTCCATTTTTCTTCCTGTATTTATTTTTGAATGGTTTACATGTGTGGATAGAAGAAAGTATCCGAAAACACTGGACTGTTTAAACTCAAAGCAGAGTGACCCGCGGCGATGCAATATCCTGGCAGGCGAAGACACACAACTCGAAATCGTTCCAAACCTATTGTCTTTTGAGGGAAAACAGTCCCAGTATTTGCTTCGAAGAGATCCGCCATTAAAGGTGCATGGAGTGTTACATGATACGTGTAACGTTACGGATAAATGACTTTTCGACGAGACACAATCGACCATCGACGATGTCATCCGTTATTAGCTCAGTCACCATCAGAGAGCTATAGTGATCCTCGAAAGGACCTCAACCGATACGCGGAGAACCTACATCCTTCGTGTGAACAACAACGAACGCCAAACACGAGCATAAGCACAGTCGCAGATCATGCATCTCTAACGATCTTGTTCTCCATTCTGCTTCCATTACTGTTCTCGACTTTTCTTCTCGCTATACAGGCTGTTCCAGAAGTGATTATTATTTTTTTTTCTATGGAGAGACAATTTCATTAACATATACTGTATATAGATCGTTATTTGCTACATATTATTGATTTAAGTTTAGTCAATTAGATAACGCAAAATGGGGTTTATTATGGCAATTTTGTGTGATTTTTACTGATTGGTACGTGCATTTGCACTCGATATATTAATGGTACTTCGTATGAAAAAAGTACCTGAGGAATATTTGGTTTTAAATGTTATCTATTGATTGTTATATTTTGAAAAGTTTTATCTCGATTTTTGGGACACCCACCATATACATTTTCGCTTTGTCTGTTTCGACGTTTGTAGACATAACCTAGCTTCCTCTGCATACGTTCTTCGTCTCCAAAGCTCGAAGCATGACTCCCGGCATGATCAATCCCGAATGTCCCATGGTCGTTATCCTCGTTCGCTCTTGCATGAATCTAAATCCACGAGCATCTGTTCGAGAGTCAATGATGAAAGCATCGCCCATCTTCAATCCAATCTCACGTGAGCCGTGCAATCACGCACGTTTCGTGTCCTTATCACGCATTCGGTTATTTCGTCGCTTCGATTATGCCGACACGACCCAACGATCTTCATTTAAATCGAGCAAAGCTCTATTCTTGTTTACAAATTTAATCATCTTTAAAGTGTGAAAATTCATTTATTTTTATAAATCCTGTTCATATGTTTTTTAATTCATTTTTTATTTGTGTATTTTTATGCAATCGTTGAAAGTGTAAGAGATAAAAAATGGAATGAAGATAAAGAGAGAGGGAGAGAGAGAAAGACAATGAAAGAGTGAAAGGTTTTAAAAACAGAGGGCGAAAAACACGAAGAAAAGAGCTCCAGAATGGATAAAAAGGGAGAATTAGTGTAAGGTTTGGGAGAGGGAATTTGAGTAGCAAAAAGGGAAGAAAAGAGGATGCAAGGTGAAAAGAATAGAAGTGGAATTATGCAGATGGCGGATATATCCTTCTGCAGCGCGCACCGGAAGTCTCGATGTCCTTATCCGAAGCGCAGAGTTGTTCTTTCATTTTGCCTCCTCCTCTTCCTCCGCTTAGCTCCCAATGATATTAACCTCCACTCTTTTCCTGTACGTATTTCTCAATTTCAGTCGAATGGACAGTCCGGATTTTCTCGAATTGAATGTAAATTAGAAGGATATGGCCCTACAAAGTGTTCTCGCCTCGTTAAGTCCTTGCAAATAAGGATTTTCTTTGGAATTTGTTTTTCTCACTTATTTCTCTCTTTTTTTTGTTCGTCTTGCTGTCTCGCAGACTCTGTTTTCTCGTGTGCTCTTTTAATCCTCGCAGCTTTGCGGACCTTCCTCTCATTCTTCTTCCAAATCGTTCAGCAAAAATGTTTTTTTTTTTCAATTAAAAAGAAAAGAAATTCTTTTTCTTAAAAAAGACATGAAGCCTTTGATTCACTCATTGGAATATTACCCATTATTTGATTAAAGTTATATATACGCCTTGGAAAATAAACAAAATTTTCTATTTAATGTAGCGTTACAAAAAATTTTCGACAATTTTTGAACGAAATTTTTTCATATTTTTCGTCGGTAATCTGACAATTAATTGAAATGCATTATCGCGAGATAGTCGACGGGGCTAACGAAACCGGGAATCACATGTTGTCCATGCAAATAGATGAGAATGTACAATATGCGTCGGAGGCCTTCGCGTATACCATGTACGATGTACTTGTTTGAATTGAAAGCAATGTGTACATAAGAAGAGAGAACAGCCCGCCTCAATTTCGTAATTGCTCTCTGTACACTAAACCGAACACGTGCACCGGTGTAAACCTTTATCGAGATACATCGGGCAACACGAAAAGGCAGCCAATACAGAGATCGTGAAAACATTTCGGATCTCCTTTTCCTTTTCGTATATTTATTTAGTTGTTGAAACAGAAAATTTTGACAAAAAAATGGGAAATGTAAAAAAATTTTCCAAATCAACCAACCAACATGGCGATCATTTTCGTTGAACAAATGTTTTCTTTTTCTTTTAATCGAACAAACAATTTCGTGAATAGTAAAAAGTAACATTTTTTGATATAGGTTACAGTTTGTTCTCGGCAAGCTGGCCATTTGAAAATTTGTAAACAAGTTCTCGGTTCGGTCCTGTAGGGACGACGACGTTTGCAGACTCTCTGTAAATAATGGAGGGCTCTGCGGTATTAATATAGCTCGAACAATAATACACACATAGGTTTGTACGTTCTCGTTTCTCTCCAACCACTCTCGCGCCTGCCCACTTTCATTACTGCCTCGAATTCTTGCTAATTACATTTTATTGATTATTATTCCCGCAATACACTCTGCAATGCATGCTAGTGCGCACCGTCGCACATACTATGTACGCATGATACGGATCTATCCTGCGTAATATGGCACTGAATGGCGAATACCCAAATATTTGACATTCAACAATATCATGGATTCTCTATTGATTTTTTACGTATATACGTATGGTATTTCTACCCAAAATAAAATAAAAATCAATACAGGAAATTAAAAAAGTTTCTGCTGATTTTTTTGCAGCTATTGCACAATAAATAAAGTACATATTCGTTGATACTATTGGTTGACTATTTGCAAATCTGAAATTAAAAACGAAAAAAAATTGATTCTAAAAATTGATTCTATTATCCTGCGTAATATGGCACTGAATGGCGAATACCCAAATATTCTCTATTGATTTTTTACGTATATACGTATGGTATTTCTACCCAAAATAAAATAAAAATCAATACAGGAAATTAAAAAAGTTTCTGCTGATTTTTTTTGCAGCTATTGCACTATAAATAAAGTACATATTCGTTGATACTATTGGTTGACGATTTGCAAATCTGAAATTGAAAACGAAAAAAAAATTGATTCTAAAACTTGGTGATCTCGAGTATTTTGTCCATTCGTGAAGTATATATTATTGTCTTCGTATATAACTTTGAAAAAACGTACATAATACGTATATCGTATATTTAAAAAAATGTAGCAAAGAAAAAAGCGAGGAGAATCGTTTTGTCGCGGAAACGCCGAGATTTCGCAGTTACTTTTCTTTCTTGCGGGCAACAGGTTGGTAGAGACGTTTTTAAGGGATTTTTCACACGAGTCGAGTCTACCAACAAGTATCGCAAAACTCGGCTTCACGTATATTTAAAATTCTCGAACACTGAGAGAGAGAGAGAGAGAGAGAGAGAGAGAGAGAGAGAGAGAGAGAAAGAGTAAGAGAGAGAGAGAGCCACGAGAGTGTATGAATTTTCGTCTTTACTCGTCGCACATACGGCTTAACGTTTCTCAACTGCGTCCTTTAGCACGTTGCGGGCTAGTTGTATACACGGAAAACGAAGAATGATGACTCGAGAGAATGGGGGTATGTATACCTTACGGAGAGCTTGCAGATTTTTACGGACGCGAGAACCGTGAAACGATTCAGCGCCTCCTCGAAATCGCATTAGAGGTTTTTCCCTCAATCTTCACCGTGAACCTCAAGACCTTCTCGTTTTCCGTGTTGTTTTCTTCTCTCGAACCCGAATACTCGAGAATTTTTTCATTTTAAATATTAATATATTTAAAAAAAATTTTAAGCACGCTTTAATGTTTGATCGAATTAAAAAGTGCCAAATTATTTTTAATATAAGAATGAAATAATAAACGATTGTACTAATATTGTAGTGAAAAAAGCATGAGGTGCCACTCTTTTGAATATTGGTAACTATATACTAACATATCGAGCACCCCACGCTTTTTTCACAATAATATTAATAATATTCTCGCTTATTGTTTTATTATTATATTAAAAATTATTTCTCACTTTTTAGTTCGATCAACCATTAAAGCGTGTTTTTTAGTTTCTCTTTAAACTATAATTTTTATCCTGGCGATCCTGTTCAGGATAATGAGATAAACTTATAAAATTATTGTACTGTCATCGTCCTTGATAAGTAAATTGAAAGTTTAAATTTAATCTGAATATACATACGTATATATTTGATTCAGTTCCTATAAAAATTTGAATTGTGGTGATTTTTCAAACTGCAAATACTACATGAAAAATAATTATTTTCATTGTACAAAAATATATTTCAACTAAAATATTGTACAAGTATTGAGATATGGAATGAGAATTCGAGGAAAATAATCATAATTACTATATAATAATAATATTTGGTATTTGAGCCGCGTGTGTGCGCGTGTACGTATTTGTCCGCACAGTTTCTTTGTTTTGGTGCGTTCTCGAAATTTCGAGGAGCAAGAGAAGACGCTGCCTCGTGCTCAATATTTGCTCGAACTTCGTGCCGGCACGTTGTGCGTTCTCGCGAATTTTCCAATTTTTCTTTATATCTTTTTTCTTTTATTCAGTGTTTCAAATTTCATTTAAAAAGTGAATAAATAGTTTCGGCTACTTTTTTTAAGTGTGCCCTTACCCTCCTCAACTCCAAATCCTGTTCCTCTTCCTTTAAAAAAACACGAGGATAGATTCGGAAAAATATTGTTATATTTTAAAATCATTCGCTATTCCGTTATCACGAAATATCATTCAAATCGATTCGCGTTCTCGGGGAATCGTTAAAAAAAATCACTCGAAAATGCGCTTCCAGTCGCTACTCTCCCAGCTCTCCGCCACCGCCGAGACCAATAACGACAACACCTCGTCGTTGATGAGATTGCGCAACATTTTTGGCGATTTCGATCAAAATAATAATGCCATCGATCCATGGCCGGAAAGGTGAGTCTTATCTCGAAAAATTATTTCAAGAATTTTATCTCTATTTCATTAAATATTTGCTCAATAAAAAGCAAATTATTATAAAAAGAATATTTTTCACTGTCGAATGATGCTTAAAATTTTTAGTTATAACAAAATAGGTAATCCATCGGAATCATTTAAATTATAAATTTTTATCATTAATTGCATAAATTAAAATTGAGCGCGTTTTTTATTTATAAATTTTCCTCCCGACTATGCTAGTACTTCTGATAAATTTCGTCTCTTTCAAATCGGTGAATATATCGTTCGTGAATTTTCTCGGCGAGATAATGATAAAATTCGAGCAAATTCTGAATATTTTCCAATACATAATCGGGTGTTGTCGTCATTACCGTTGTGAACATTCGTCGGTGAGCGAGAAAAACAACCATTTCCTTGAAATACTCGAAGGCCGAGGATTAAGAGTGAGAGCAACGAGAAAGAGAAGAAAAGATACGCGACAATAATAATGTATTGAAATACACAAAACCGATGATTTCATCCATGTTTGTAACCTTTCATTATTGTTTTGCTTTCGTAAGGTAGGCAGCCGGGCATTTCTATTTCTGGCAGAAACCATATCGCGATTGAAACTCGTTTAAATTATGAAATGTTCACTACGCGAATTTTCAATATACCGAATAAATTTAATTTACCGATCACACCGGAGATAATTTATCTTACGAATTGGAATTATCATTCGGGATATACGATCGGGAGAGAACAAAAAGCTCTCGGTTTAATTCTATTTTATTTGGCGCTCCAATATGAACTTTCGTTCGAGTGCTTCATTTAACATTTTTTTTTCTTTTTTGCTCTCCCTCTTTTTTTTCTGTTAATTTTTTATTCGATTTTTTCTGTACGAAATTGTAATAAATCAGCATCGATCGCGCGAGTCCGCCAGGACAGGGAGGTATTTGCGAGGCTCCACCAAAATTTACGGTAGCCGGCATCGTGTTATCTCGGGGACGGGTTTGAAGAGAGAGAGGGGCCACGTGTGTGGCCCACCACTGTTTGCAGACGGAGATAGAGATATTGGCTATATGTTGCGAGAGAGAAAAAAAATAGTCTAGAATGACTGAGTAAGAGCGAGAGAGAGAGAGAGAGAGAGAGAGAGAGAGAGAGAGAACGCGACGCCGGACGCGAAAGCTTCGGCTCGCTTTAAACGAGAGTGAAAAAAAAGATAGTGGCTAAATGTGCGATGGAGAGAGAACAGAGAGACCAAGAGCGATATAGGTGAACGCGAACTCGTATCTGCATTCCAGTCAATGAGCATTCCAGCTCGCATGGGACATCCTCCTCTTTCCTTCCTCTCTCTCTGATCCCTCTCTCCCTCGATCTCATTCTCTCCGCTCCTCTTTATCTCGCTCCCTATCAATTTCCCCTTTTCCTTCGTCCGAACGGGCGGGATTTCCCTCCCGTCGTGGAGCCCGAACGACGTTCTACTCGACTTCATAAAACGATCGATCCGATATTACTTATCAAAAATAGGAATAAGGCTTTATGGTCATAATTGAATAATACAATATTCATCGATAATTATATTACTCAATTTCCACTACGTTTCCAGGCATGCGATCCTTCTTAAATTACATTTTTTATTACGATTTGGAAAATTTTCTATTAAAAATTTATATTAGATTTTTTTTAATTACATTTAAGTTTCAACATCTTGTCAGAAATGACAAATTGGATAATGTTGGTTAAAAATTTTTGAAAAATTTAATAAAAATACATTTTTGAATGGAAATAGAATATTTATGTACGCTTCGATGTTGGAATTTCATTAAAGATTTGAGAAAAAAATTCGTCCGTGTGATTTTACCAAATTTCGTAAGAAATGACAAATTAGATAATGTTGATTAAAAATTTTTGAAAAATTCAATAAAATTAATTTTTTGAATGAACATAGATATTTTATGTACGCTCCGATATTGGAATTTCGTTAAAAATTCTTCCGTGTGAATTATTTTACCAAATTTCGTAAGAACTGACAAATTAAATAATGTTGATTAAAAATTTCTGAAAAATTTAACAAAATTAATTTTTTGAATGAAAATAGATATTTTACGTACGCTATAGTGTTGAAATTTCGTTAAAAATTCGTCCGTGTAAATTATTTTACCAAATTTCGTAAGAACTGACAAATTAGATAATGTTGATTAAAAATTTTTGAAAAATGTAATAAAATTAATTTTTTGAATGAAGATAGATTATTTATATACGCTTCGATGTTGATGGAATTTCGTTAAAAATTCGAGAAAAAAAATTCGCCCGTGTCAATTATTTTACCCAATTTCATAAAAGAACTGATAAATTAGATAATACTGATTAAAAATTTAACAAAATTAATATTTTTAATGAAAATAGATATTTTATGTATCCTCCGATGTTGGAATTTCGTTAAAAATTAAAGAAAAAAAATTGGTCCGTGTGAATAATTTAACCAAAATATTAGATAAGTTTCGAACTATTGGGCAGTTTGAAAAGCAGAGTACGTTAACGAAGTTCGCAGGTCGCAGTAGCGGCTCGTGTCGCGCCAGAGGCGGAAGACCTGGCCGCGTCCCTTGGTTTATAGTTATCGGTTCAGTTATCTCCTGTTTAACACCATTGTGTCTACCAAAGGGTAGAGAAGTAAAGAGGGCGAGTGGGAGGAGAGACGATAACGAATTGAGAATGGTTTGAGTCAGTGCTCCGGAGAGAGAAAGAGCGAGAAAGCGTTGAGGCAATATAGAGACTGTCCCGCGTTATGGGACACGGTTTACAGGAATATAAGGGGAGAGGTACAATGGTGCTTGAGACACCGTGAAGATCCGGTAATTGAATTATACTCCGATAACTGCTTATCGCCCGGTTAGCCTCGACGAACCGTGGAAAATAACTTTCATTTCTCCACTCCATATTCCCTCTCTCTCTCTCTCTCTCTTCTCCTCCTCCTCCTCCTCCTCCTCCTGTCTCTATCTCGATCTCCCATTTCCATGCTTTTCCTTTCTCCTTCCATTCTCCTCTTCGACGTTTTTTCATCAACCCCTGGTGCACATTGTCGATTTTATGGTGCTCACAAAAATTGTAAAGTTGGAAAAGCATCAATGAGGCTCTCGTTCGTTTTTTTTATCATGCCTCATACATCTTTTTACTAATTATACGAAATGGGATTTTTTTATACAAGGTTAACTGGATAAAACCGTTACTTTCATTTTTATTTCTAATACACTGAGAGAAAAATATGGTATATCTTTTACTGCAGAGTGACAATTATAATTATTATAGCAGTAGAAATAAAAGAGACTTTTTCATTTATGATTTTTATACGTGAATTCAAGAGATACTATTAGACATTTATATTGTTAATTATAAGGCCTAAAATATATTCAATTTTTAAATAATCATTTTAATTGTGACTCTATTGAAAAATATATCATCGAGATAAATTTCAACGAGTATCAAACGAGAACAAAATATATTTTCGATCGGATTAAATTACAAATTTAATTACTATATCGATACATATAGTCATGCGCATGCAACGAGTTTTTTTTTCTCAAAATACATGTGTTACGATTGTTCGCAATCGTCAGTCTCGATCGATCCGAAGCGTTTCGAGAAACCTCGGCCTCTTCAATCTCGGAATTGAGTTATATACAGGGAGCGACGTGAGAGGGTGGAAATGATGTATAAGCGCGAGAGGGAAGCACAGGAAACTTCGCTCCCCGGCGCATCGGAATCGGCATCGGGCTTCCTCTTCCTCGAGTATCATGAATGCCAAATTCGTAACGACGTTGACGTCGAGTCGCGAATTTGTATCGCCGAGACACACTGCGGTATATTATAGGAAGAAATCCAGTAAGATTGATTTATGTCATACACCAGACTTGCATGTGTGTTCCGTCCAATGGATATTTGCTTGCATAAAATACAATAATCATCGATAATTTTTTTTCTCAACAATCCTTTAGGCGACTACATTCTTTTTTACCTCTGTTTTTTTTTCTTCTAATTCGAAAATCGAAAGGGGAGCGAGCGGGATTAATTTCTGGAGAATAGATCGCGCTGGCGTGAATTAGAGCTCAAGATCTTGACTCGGACGTGCACGAACTTTCCGTAGCGCGAGACGGAGGTAGGAAAGAGGCAGCGCGGATAAATCTCGGTGAGAAAACGATGTGGTTGCTTAATTAGAAAGGCGAACCGAGAGACGGCGGTTTGTACAGTTTGTCGGGAGAAACGGGGTGGGGGGAAGGGGCGAAAGAGGGAAGTATCCTCGAGGAAAACAGAGAGAGCCCGCCGTGGTAGCATTACCGGAAGCTATGATGTCGAGGCAAATCGTGTACGTCACGGAATGAGTCGGAGAACGGCCAGCGAGTTCTCTAGCCGTTGCAAAGAGAAATCTCCTCTGAAATACTTGTATTCTCGTGGTCGG
Organism: Cremastinae sp. A BG-2022a; assembly: GCA_030522545.1. Classification (NCBI taxonomy): domain Eukaryota; kingdom Metazoa; phylum Arthropoda; class Insecta; order Hymenoptera; family Ichneumonidae; species Cremastinae sp. A BG-2022a. The sequence goes on along the minus strand of JAPYYW010003996.1, from coordinate 6,338 downwards.
TCGACGTCGTCGCTTTTCGTACTCTTTCTCTCTCTCTCTCTCTCTCTCTCTCTCTCTCTCGCTCTATCCCCCATTCCCCTTTCTTTCCCTCGCGCCCTTCCGTTGTCCCTCTCTCCGAACTTTGACGAGGAAGCCCTCGAGAGCTTACTGGGTCATTCGAATCCTTCCAGATTCGAGCTCATCACGAGGCCGAGGAATCCTTTTCGCAATTGAAAAGCCCGACATCGCCGATCGATCCCACTGCTCGGGTAAAATTTTATCTCCGGTTGTTCTTTCACATTTTTTCTTTTATTCCTGTACATTTCGAAGTGAAATTTTTATTATTTCTCTCCGCACTTTTCTGACAGTTATTATTATATGAAATATTCCATCGGGACTGCCTTTTGATTTTTATTTATTTATTTATTCATCATTTCCTGCATATCATTTATAATATTATTACTGAACGATCGTGATACTCGTGCCGTGTGTAATTATTAAATTCCAGTTTGTTTATTTGGGATTTTCTTATTCGCATTGGATGAGGTATGTAATCGCATACCTCATTATAAATTGAATTTTCATTTGCACTCGCTGTATTTTAAATTGTAATGAAATATCTCTTTTTTAATTATGCGCGTTCCATTATCAAATTAATAACAGCATTCGGGCATTCTGTTAATAATAACATTATACAATTTTTATACGAGCGCCCATTTTTTCAGACATATTTCAACAAATACTCGAATTTCTTCATTAAAGCAATCGTTAAAGGGCATGAATGCATAAACATTAAAACACATACAAAAGCGTCGACAGATTCCGTTAAAATTTTGCATAAACGTTCTTTAAGGTCATATACATATGTGCACCAAATTTTATGAAGTTTCACCGTGGAGAAGTCGAGATATTTAATAGCAAATATCACATTTTTTTGTACACTCTCCATAAGAGCGTGTGTTAAAACTACAATTTTCAACAATAAATATCTCGAATTCCAGACGGTAAAGTCACTTAAAATTTTGCAGAGAGTTTTATATAATATAGTTGAAACTATGTTTCATTTTTCAGAAAAATTTATCGAAAAAAATTTGTCAATTATACACCAAGTATATCTAGTATTCATGACCTTGGATAACCTTGAATTTAGATTATGTATGAGTAACTTTTCTTAATAAACTTAAGCTCAAAAACCATATGGTATGGAGATAAATTGAAATAAAAACTTTTGATTTGACTGTACCTTATATAGAAGTACCTTAAAAACAAGGTTTATCGTCTCCTTCGTATTTCAATTTCGAAATAAATGAAACGAATCGTGGTCGCGTGTAGGAAAAATGAATAAAAAGCAGAATGCAGAAAAATAAGATTATTTTGATATTGGCAAAATTTGGAGGGGAAATAAAAAAGAAAAAAAAAAGAAATTGAGCGGTGTGTGTCGGTGACGGAATAGGCCAGTGTCGCCGTGCAATCTGGTCGATTGGGAGAACTCGATGCAGCTTTTCAGTGCAGGCTGGCCAATCTTCCGTTCTCCGGCTCTGGTTGAGCTCAAACTGGATGGTTCTCGACCGGATTGGAGTATGTCTGTGAACGTGACGGGCTCGCTTGTATACACGGGGCACACAGGCAAGTGACACGGACGAACGGAAGGCCGAGAGCGAATTCCAGATCCGCAGAAATTCTGTCCCCAATTACAAATGGACAATTGGACGCTATCGGGGCGTGACGCGAGCGATCTAGTCACGATTACCGGATCGGCCGTACCGATCGCGCCGAGAGCGCCCTCGTGTGTTTGGGCTACAACGATGGAGTTTCCATCGAGCTTTCTCCCCGACTCGTTACGATTCTGCAACTGATGGTGGCGCCCTCCCGTCCCTATCATACACCAGAAAGGGAGCAACGCCAGGCCAGGAGCGCGTCATGATAGCTTTCGAATCTCAACTCGAATCTCTCGTGACACACGTTCCCGAGCGAAAATGTGTCAACCCGTTTATATAGCAATCTCTCTCTCTCTCTCATTCTCCCCCAGCTCTCGTCTGCGACGATGCAAAACGATATGTAACGTGGACGCGAAGCGCTGGATCAGCTGCCGACTACGAACGATTAATGGCACGTTTCTACACACTCTAATGTTAACTCTCTGACAATCGTCGACGTAATTTATCACTCGCGAATGCAAATTTTCTTATCGTGTATCATCCCGATAGCCAGCCGGATAAGCATCTTTTTTTCGCGATTGAAACGTGAAACAGACGCGGCGAGCTCCGAATCGATTCTTTAATCCTCTGGTCGCGAACAAAAGAATTGTTCTTATATATTTAACATTAATCTCGCCCCCGCCGTAGCTAATGAACATTTTTTTTTCATGATAAATATGTTCTCGGGTAATATTTTGGTTCTTTTCTATAAATGTAACATCAATAATGATGATGGAAAGAGGAGATAAAAATTAGAGGAAGAGAGGGAGTGAGAAAGAAATCGGAAAATGGGTCGACCCACTTTCGGAACGATATCCGCTTCACTGAGAATCGAATATCTTCTTTATCAAGCTTCCATATTTCTCGTTTTCCTCGCGCCAACGTTCATCCGCTGCTTGACTGTACAGGAAGAAAGCGAGAGGACCCGCTCGCCTCGGGAATCTATGCACCGGTGCTTCTTCTTCCGACTCGTCTCTCTCGTTCTCATCGCGCTCAGCGCGCATCCAGAAACGAACTTCCGTCATTGGATTCCTCCATCGCGTTCTCTTATTTCTTTTACAATCCGTCCCCCTCTCGCGAGCCCCGCCGTCTCTCCTTGTCCTTATCTTCTCTTTCACTCTTTCCGTCTCGCTCATTTAATCGAGATATAGAGATGAAAAAGCTTCCGCGCGCTTTTTTCCCTTCCCATCTCTCTCTCTCTTTCTCTTCATCTCGTTCACTTCGTTCTCGCTCAATTTCGCTCGCATTTCTTTGCCGATCTCGCTCTCCTCTTCTCTCGCTTCTACGCCGTCGTCATCGTCGCGCACCCCATCGCAATTAGTTCCGGGATAAGGTTCTAGCTCGATGCAAGCCTCCTCGTCGCTTTTCTCCTCTCCATTCTCTCTCTCACTCTCTCTTTCTCCCCGCACATCTTTCCGCGACGCGCACACGCGGAGTCTCATTTTCTTCATCCACCGAGCGAAGAAATTCGCGCTCGGGCGCAACCGCAGCGGCACAATTAGCAGAATCCTTAAGACGGATCATTTGCAAGCTCCAATTTGTGCTCGGTCGATTTGGTCGTGGAGCTGGATTCGCTCTTTATACTTTTCTCTCTCTCCCTCTCTCTTGATATCGTTATTCTCCTCAGCATATATTTCTTCCATTCGTCGCTGAGACGGTATATAGGATAATATAAGGGGAGAGCGATGCTGCAGACAAACGGACACGAAGACGCGGTACACCGGTTGAATCGCAGTCTTCGCTCTTGGGGCGAAATACGTATAACTCGATGAATAAAATTTATATATACGGTGTGCGGTAATAGGAGTCACTTAACGAAGCTTCCCTCATGGCTATATGTGCGCGCGAGTAATTTGTCCTTTCAAATTGTTCATTAACATTTTCCATCCGGTATTCTCCAGTCGAAATAATAAAAAATCTGTTCGTAGGTATGCCCGTATTAAACTCTGGCTTCGCCACTGATTTACATGGCTCACTGAGTTTTTGGCTCGTCAACGAGGTGACACGGAAGAAATGAACGAAATTTTTCATCCCCTATTCCGCCAAATTCCCTCGCATTATTCTTTTTTTCCCCATTTCTCCGTGGAGAAAATTCTCAAAGTTCAATCATTTTTATTCCAACCATCTTACTCCCGTATTTCACCTGATTCTTTTATTTTCCCTTTTTATTTTTAAATTCGATTAAAAATATCCTTCTATTATTCTCGAAGTTTATAATGAAGATTGAGAGGAGGAAAACGTGAGACTTTTTTCTCGATGACTCGCCCCCTGGCTTGTCAACAGAGTCTCCACGAGCGAAAAATCAGAAGGGACAAGAAGTTGGAAAAAAAAGCGAGAGTGCAGAAAGAGGAGGGCCCACAGGAAGTCAGCGATCGGGCACAAAAAGTAATTTGGTAGCACGCCCTCGGGTTGGACGTTGCTGAATGTGCTGCTTTTTAAACCGTTTTCAACTTTTCCAACATTCTCCGCTCCTTATTATCATTGCCAATCCTCCCCTCGTTTCCCGACCGATTCTTTTTTACACGAGCCCTTTGCGTAAATTGTCTCTTTTTTTGAGTAATTTCAAGAAGAATTTCGCTATTGTGTTCGTTATACTTTACTTACTTTAATTTTGAAATTCGAAATTTTTTTTTCAAAATACGTATAAAAATATTTTTTTAAAAATCCCACGGTCCGATATAAATTCTCGCTCCGATATATATTTCTATATATTCACATAGACTCTCGAGACTTTTACGGAGGCCTCGACGTCGGCTCTCAGGTTTCTCCTCATAACGAACGTATTTTGCTGATCGTGAATAATTTTCTTTCGAGTACTCGTTGAAAGCGTCGATAGTGAGAGAGAACGGGACGAGGCGATCGTGCACTGTCTGTACGTTTTTTTTTCCTTTTTTTCCCTTCGTCTCATCTCTTCTCGACGTTCCGTTTCGTTTATTCCATTCGTACTTTTCATCTTCCTCTTCTCCTCCCTGATTCATCCAGGGAAAACAAGAAGTTGGTGATTCAATTGCGAGATATCTCCGGCTCGATCGATGTGAACCCTTCTTTTTTCTTCCACCCTCTATTTCGAGAGAGAATCTCTCTATCTTGCACTTTTCCGCAGCTCATTATCTCCCGATCGGTCCCTCATTTTTTACCTTTTTCGTGCCATCTCTCTCGCACTCTCTTCCCTTACTCTCTTGCTCTCTACCCTCCCCCGTCCGCTTCGTCTCTGGTTTTTTTTGCTCGTGGTCCTGCAACACTGTTCTCGAAGCCTCGAACACTCTGACGGGAATTTCACCCTTGACCAATCGACGAAGAGGCGAAGAATTTGTTTTCTCCCACTAGCTCGCTCCCTCTCTTATTTTCAATCTCTCTTTCTCTCTCGTTCGTCTCTTGGTTGATGGGAATTAGTGTAGCTGATGAGAGAGAGACGAGACAGTCTTCGAGGACCTTGTTAAAATTCTTTTCTTTCGAACTACACCCCTTGAATTTCTTTCCATCGAGGCTCGCGATTTCTTTTTTCTTCCTCGAACACGATAATATTGACGATAACGAGAGGACGCGCGGTCATTAATTTCTCGTTATTTTATTCAACAACTTTTCTTCCGTTTCGAAGTGAAATATGATGATTCAACCAGCGACGATAAGTTTGAAGGGAAAAAAAAACAAAAAAGAAAAACGTAATCGACAGAAATTCTTTCACTCGCGTTTTCCAGTTGAACAAAGTGTTTGTCGATAAACGACAGGCGTAAAGTCTGTCAAAGAAAAGAAATCTGTTATTATATATTTGTCTTTGTCACTTCATTCGCTCCTCGTTCGATCCTCGACTGTCTCTTATTCGGGAGAACGCATTTTAATCGGGTAATCGGAAATTTTCATCGCGTTTTGTAATCGAGTGAATATTTAAGTAGCTGAATGAATTTATTCATTTTATTTATCCATTTGGGTCAGTAGATTACGACAAGAGAGTTGAGGTGGAAAAAGTTTGGAGCGAACACAGAGAAGCGAGAAGGTGAAAAAGAAAGATAAAGAGAGAGAGAGAGAGAGAGAAACGACACTGAAGAAAAAAGGAAAAAGCAGGATGAGAGAATTTAGTCGACGGGCACGTTTCCCGTTTCGTTTTTATTTTTCTCCCGTTTCAAACCGGGTTTTCTCTCGTCTTGGAGCTTCCCCTCCGTTCCTTCCCACGCAACTATCTCGAAGAACAGAGTACTCGAGGATGCAACTCGAACTTGCCCAACGAGAAAATACAGGGATTAGTAAGGAAAACGCGGAGAAGTGTGAGGATTTTTGCACGTTGCAGCCGGACGAGAGAGGAAGGGGGGGGGGGGAGTAGAGAAAAGGAGGGGAAGTCGGAAGGGTGGCTTTTCGAGAGAGCGAAGCCGCTCGCTCGCGCGCGCACCCGAACAGTTTTCGTATGCGGCTCGCGTTGCCCCGGACACTACACGTGACCAGCCTAGGCTCTTCCTGCTCCCTCGCGCGCCCTGCATCCGAGCTTCGGATCCTCGCGTCCCTCTTCCTTTCCCCCCACACCATCCCTTCTCCCTTCCTCTCCCCCCCCCCCGCCGCTTTACAATGGATCCAGCAACGAGACGATGAAAGTGGAGCTTTTTTCTTCTCTTTTCCCCTTTTCTCTTCTCCCCCCCCCCCCCAACCCCCCCCCCCCCCCCCCCCCCTTTT
>JAPYYW010003995.1:0-20115 GCA_030522545.1 Cremastinae sp. A BG-2022a | reverse complement strand
GACAAATTTCATTCAAATCCTTGCAAAAGTTTTTGCGTTATCGAGTAACAAACAAACAAACTTACTTTCACATTTATAATATTAGTTAGGATTGTTAATATTTAAAAAAATATTTTTTCTTTTTTTGCGGAAACAGGTTTGAAAGTTTTATTTATACATAAAAAGCTTCTTTTTATGTATAAATAAAACTTTTAAACTTTTTTCCACGATCAAAGAAAAAAATTTAATTTTTTTAATCACCCTAATGTATATTATTTGCATGCTGCTCCTTTTTTATTATTATCGTTATTATAATAATTATTAAAAGAGACACGCGACGGTCTCAACTAAAATAAAAGCTATATTAACATTTATATGTAAGCTTTTAGTGATTTTATTAAAAATGAATATACGTGCATGTATTATATGCGCAATAATAAGTTAGCCTCTTTTATTGTTCTTTGATAAATTGTTGTACGCGCGTGGATGCATTTCTCGTAAAACACGCGGGGATTGCATTGAACGTGAGTGACGCGCGACGCGATATGAAGGATTGCCCGGCGCTGTACACGCCGAGCGCTTTTCATCATCATTCCATTTTTTTGGACTTTGCTCTCGGAGCTCGCTTCGAATCGCGAGAATAAAAATATCTAGAGAAACGTGCGTGTGTTCCAAGGATTATTGCGCAAATTCCGCCTCTTTGTTGTTGGAAATCCGCCTCGCGCGAACAATGAAAAGCGATCGATTAAAACACATTTGGCGATTTTTAGTCCTGCCCACGGTGCGTTGGAACAAAATGTCTATTATCGTTGTTTTTTTTTCTTTCTTTCAGCTGAAAAGATAATTCTTAAATCGGTAAGCGGAAGATTAAGATCTGGAGAACTAACAGCAATAATGGGACCATCCGGAGCAGGAAAATCAACGTTGCTCAACATTCTGACAGGTTACAAGTAAGTCTATATTATATATAATAATAATAATAAATATATACGCAATATACGATATGACTCTATTTTCCTGTTAACCGGCGTAGGGGATTAAAAATTCCGAGATTTGAAATATTTGATCATCGTCGATTATAGGTTCGTATCTCGCGTATACTTTGACCCACCGGTCGATACACTTATCGCGCGCGTCCGCATTTATCCTCGATGCCGCGGAGAACAAAAAAGCGCCGTCGCTGGGCTTTATTTCGGATCCGATGCATTATTGGTATACGCATGAATCATATCTAGTATGTACCTCTTTGACATCCATTTCATACACAGGAGGATTGATTTTTTATTTATATTTTTTTATACATGCATACATTATATAATATATTTTACTAATGAATAAATGTGGATGTTTATATATTGGATGTTTGTTTCTAAATCACACAAAAATGACTGCACGGATTTGAATGAAATTTGATAAAGAAACAACTTACAACGTGGATTTGAACACAGGCTATACTCTATTTTAATTCCTATATATCATGAACAAATGGTGCTGCAAAGTATAAAATTCTATATAAATCGACCAATCATGGTGAAAATTGGTTTAAATTCATCGTACTTAAACTCAGAGATAATTTTCGCGCTATGCATTTTGCTGTGATTCATCACCAGAGAGCGATTAGATATATCAATCATTTATGCCATTTAAGGGGTTTCGATAGTTATAACGAAATAATTAAAATTTGTTCAAATTTGGAGAGGAGATTCTTTCATAAGAAATGCGTAAACACGAATTTTTTTCGAATTTTCGTCTAATTATTTTCCGCAAACAATTGAACCATGAAATATCATTTTTTAAATAATATAGGTATACTTTCCGTGTATAATAATGTAACTTAAACACTTGATTACTCGAAAACAATGTAGACGATTTTTTTTTCTGAATTTATATAAATTTGTTTAGTGGCAAAGAATGTTCTTTCACATTTTCATCGTGTTCTTAATGAGTTTCGATTCCCTATACCTTTAACATGTAAAACTTCATTTATTTTCGCCAAGGCTATCGAAACCCCTTAATGGATCGCTCAAAAAATTTTTGTAAATTCGTAAATCGTAAATATAACCTGCTAGTATACGTAATAAAATATCGCGGGTGGGGGGAGGGGAGAATGTCGATCGCCGTGCGCGTATCTGCGCCGATGCGCGCTGCAATGCGATGATCGACTGCGCGTGAACGAGCGATCGACGTTCGCGGTGCATCCTGCTAGCTCATATATATAGCATTCGCGCATTTGTATTCCGAACGTCGCGACGCTCATCACAATTCACCAGATTTTCAGTATAAATCGCACCGAAAACATATTTTATTTTTTTCGCGAATAAATATTTCGTAACTATTCGTGATCTGGAAAATGCATCTCATTTTTATTCCTTCGCCTCTGCTCTCTTGTTTCTGCGGAATCTAACTTGTATACAATATATTATTGCGACATAACAATTATTCCGCGAAATCGATTGTATCGGACAGAATAGTCTCTATTTTATTTTTCAAACTCGCTGCGTTTTTGTTTTTCGCGTTTCATTTATTCATAAGGCGCGCGATGCGGATCCTCCGAACACGGCGTTGCCGATGCATGCGTATTCGAAAGTTATTGCCGTCAGCAGTTGCCTCTGCTGCGGAAGAAAGTGCGAGAGAGGTCGTCTCGCTCGGACTCGCTAATTTACACTAATAATGCTACTATATATACACGCGTGTGTTACGTTGGTGAATTTTTTTAAAAATCCAATTTCCGGTCAGTTTTTTTTCAAACAAAAACAAATATAATATCATTTTTTACTTAGGGTAGTTCTCCAGTCAAACGAAAGTCTGCAAAACATTTTTATATTGTGTATATATCAGTAAATTGAATAGTTCTTAATTTATTAGAAAAAAAAATTGAGGGGGGTCGTCGATGTCATTTTCGAGAAAAATTGAATTGAAAATGTGCTTTTCAATATCAGGCAAACATGGCCCAAGATGGTAATTATGTAGAATTATTTGGGTTTTTGTATTGTTAAAGACTGAAGATCTAAATAAAAAAAACCTTTCATTTTGTTCTTCATTAAAAAATGTGCAATTAAAAAAAGTATGGACCTTTTATCGAGTTTTCTAATAAAATACAATATAATTAGTGGAAATTTAAGCTACAAATTGCAGATCTCCATCGTTTCTTCAAATATTTGACAACGTTTCCCGCAACGTAAGACTTTTAAAATAGCATAAATAAGTAAATAAACACATCTATGTGTAATAATCATGCATAAAATAATTATTACTAGTTTCTTATAACGTGTGCGTGTAATTAAAAAATATACATGCTTGTATTACGTTATTGAATTTAAAAAAAAAATTCAATTTCCGCTCAGTTTTTTCAAGCAAATACATAGTATAATATCATTTTTTACTTAAAACATACATATCGAATTTGCGGAATAAACATGCATAAAATAATTATCACTAATTTCTTATAACGTGTGCGTGCAGTTAAAAAATAGTCATAACTTTGTAAGCCTCGAGCTCGACTCAACACCGGGACAGCGAGAAACCGTGTGGTTTTTAATTTCTATGTACCTTCGCATTACGTAATTGCGCATGGCACGCACGAAGAGAATTTTTTCGGTTCTTGTTCGAGCTCTCATTTCGCGAAAAAAAAAGAAAAAGTAACCAAAGAATTTCATCTCACGCAGGAAAGAGAATGAAAAATGTATATTTTCCTATTGAAATGAGTACGCTCAAAATGATTTATAGTTATGCTATATATACCGTACGTATAGTATAATGAGGACGTTATCATGAATGGAGGTAGAACAGCAGTCTAACTTGGCCTCGTCACTGTGCAAGTTTGAAACGACGACGATTGTCGTTCCGACGTTGTGACAAGTCTCGATTAATTTGCATCCACGCATATTATTCCCTGCAGGTCAGGCTCGGTGTCAAGGCGATTGTTTCCGCATGAGACACATTTTTTGTTTTTTTTTGTTTTTTTTTTCAGTAAAAAACGAATATTAGTTTAGGAGCTGTGTCGAGAAAATTATTATCGTTTTTGCATTATTTTTCTGACAGTGAACTCAATTTCTTTGATACGGTGAAAAAAATATTCCGGAATGGAGAGCGAAGATTATTTCAACGTAAATTTCCCGACTTTCCGAGCATTCGTTAAACCGGTTTGTCCGCTTGCTATTTTTTTTTCTCCAAGTCGTTTTGACGGACAAAATGAAACGGTTTTTATTTCGTACTACCACATATGCACGCATATTATTTTTATTATTCTCATTTTTCTTCTGCTTTCCTTTTCAATAGTACATTATTGTTATATGAATAAAAACACCAACAGATCAACCGGTATGGATGGCAGTATAACGATGAACGGTCACGAAAGGAACCTCAGTGCATTTCGAAAACTCTCGTGTTATATAATGCAGGACAATCAGTTGCACGGAAATTTGACAGTCGAGGAAGCCATGAAAGTTGCCTCGAATCTCAAACTCAGCAGTAATGTCAGCAAACTTGATAAGGACGAAGTGGTACGAACAAACGAACAAAAATTACAGATCAGTATAAAAAATCTGCCATTTCTTTTTTCATTTTAATAATTCATTTGAGATGTTTATTTCGATATTATTTTATTATATTAACTGATAAACATTACTTCTATTGGAAGAAGAATCTTGGTGAAAAAGTGATAAGATCATGAGCAATATCGAAGAGCTATTTATCCTTCCATTTTATCCTCAACTTTATTTTTATTATGTCCTCATTTATTTATTTATTCATTTAAGATACAAGAAATTCTCGAGACTCTTGGACTGGCGGAGCATCGACGCACAATGACCTCGAACCTGAGTGGAGGACAGAAAAAGAGGCTCTCTATAGCCCTTGAACTGGTCAACAACCCTCCTATAATGTTCTTCGACGAGCCGACGAGGTGAGCAACCTCGAATTTTCTCTCTTTCTCTCTTCTCCCTGTCGCTCTCTCATCCTCGATAATTTTTTTTTCTCTTTTTTTCCATCGTTGCATCCTAAAACCAAGGTCGCGCTGAACAAACAACATGTTTTTTACACATTTCTTCTGCTGCAAATGGAACAATTTGCAAAAGTTTTTAAATTTTTATTGCGATGTGTTTCCTTGCTGCTATTTGTTACTAGTTTTACACATTTACATACGTTATTAGAATACTGTTGTAGAATAATAATTTTATTTATTATTAAGAATTACAGGATAAAAACAAAAATTTTTATTTTCGTATTTAATTTTTTATTTTCGAATCCCACACTATAATAATGATTGTATATTATCGTTGATAGTTTAATACATATCTGGTGTTAAATTGATTATTTTCAGTGGTCTAGATTCGTCGTCTTGCTTCCAGTGCATCTCATTGTTAAAGACGCTCGCTCGCGGTGGACGCACGATTATTTGCACAATACATCAGCCATCGGCTCGTTTGTTCGAGATGTTCGATGCCCTTTATACTCTGGCCGAAGGCCAGTGCGTTTATCAGGGTTCGACATCGCAGCTTGTCCCATTTCTACGCTTTCAGGGGCTCAACTGTCCGAGCTATCACAATCCTGCATCCTTCAGTAAGGGAATAATAATTACATGAGATATTCACTTTACCATGTCAGTTTTTTTTTCTATCTTCTTTCACTCTTGTCTCTTTATTTTTTATTTTTTATTATTATTATTTTTTGATTCGTGGCGGAAACAATTTTTTTTGTGCATTTCACATTTCGTGGCTGTAATATATAAGTGAAGAAAAAAAATCGCGTGTATTATGCAATTCGTGCATGCACTAAAATTTTTTTAATGCGACAGTAAAATCGTTTTTCCTCTTACGATGTACGCATATATGCGTATTTGCAAACAAAAGTTTGCATTTTACAAGCATTATTCGTTCATCTACGTATGTCTGGTCAGGAAAGTGTTCCTTTGTCTAGAATTTTTTTCGTTCTTCGTTTTATCGCTGAGTGGTTAAATCTCGTGAAAGCTTCACCCTCGGCACCGAAATGATATTTCTTTCATCCGTCGTATCCAATTTTCACACCTTTGGCCTATCTTAGTCGCGAGCATCGAACTCGCGATGTACGCTGTATTAAGAATGTTATGTTCAAAAACGAAAATGATGGAAAATTTTTTATAATTTTACAGAATATTAAGTAACATCTCTAAAAAGTTTTGTCAAAATTTCACGACAATTAGGAAGCTCCTCATTGAGATATTAATTGTTAAAAATATATAGCTATTTTTTGTACCTTCCCATAAGAGCACGTGTTTGAAGTTGCAATTTTACATAATATATATCTCGGTAACGAGCTTCCTAATTTAAGTGAGATTTTGCACTAATCTTTGTATGGCTTTAAAGAAGCTTCATCTAATTTTTCAATAAAAATATCATAATTTTTTTATGTAATCACATAGAGAGTAAACGTTGAATTTCAAATGTGTTTTTCTTCAGTTGATTCACAGTAACTTATCTTAATAAATTTGTATTCTCAAACGACTCCATATAGGAGAAATACGTTGTCAAACTTCATTTTTTGCTCTATACGGACTCAACACCCTCAAGTCGACAATATGAGAGAATATATTATTATGGTCAAGATCACTACATCGATTTTACCAGTTTAAAAACAAAATTCTATACTTATATATTTTCTTTTTCATTGATGTATATATACGCTAATTTTTTTTCATTATATTTTGCATGGAAACATTTGTAATCATTAATTGTGTGTTTTTTTTGTTTCGTTGAATGTCTTTAGTAATCGAAGTTGCCTGCGGCGAGTACGGTGATAATATAAAAACTCTCGTAAACGCGATAAAGAATGGAAAGCACGACATACGCGCGGGTCATCCGTTTCCCGATCTGAAAGGTGAACCGCTCAATAATTCAATCATTTCTTCGGAGGGCGAGCGAATGGGCTGGAAATATGGGCTATCGAAAAACCCGGAAGAGACTAATGAATTCGTGAGCAAGGATAAGAACGACGCCAACACAATTGAGGAAAAATTCGCTGAGAATAAGATCACTGACATTACGAACGTCAATCTCATTCCCGCCTCAACGACAAATGACATCGCCAAACAAAGTTATTTTTATTCTTATCTATTTTTCTTTTCAATCTTTTATTGCATTTATTTATTTTCATGTTTTCATGTGTTTCTTTTTCTCAGACGAAATTGCTGTTCCGATCGAAGAGAAAAAAGACAATGTCGAGACTGCGCTTTTGGACGAAACGATGGTCGTGACACCAAAGAGATATCCTACCTCTGAGCTTAAACAATTTTGGGTTGTACTGAAGAGAACGTTGCTCTTTAGTAGAAGGGATTGGGTGAGAAATTTAATTTTTGTCCCATTTTACTCCATCTCGTCGTATAAAAAAAAAATAAATAAATTTTTAAACATTTTATCAAGTCAAAAAAAGGTATATGCATATGTATAATGTTACATAAAATTTCAGACACTCATGTATCTTCGGTTGTTTGCGCACATTTTGGTCGGTTTCTTGATCGGTGCTCTCTATTATGGAATTGGCAATGACGGTGCCAAAGTGTTGAGCAATCTTGGCTTTTTGTTCTTCAACATGCTCTTTCTCATGTACACCTCTATGACAATCACCATTTTATCATGTAAATATATCGAAAAACAAGTGTTACATACAAAGACGTAAAATTTCTTTATAATCATAAATGTTTTTTTTTCATTCAGTTCCTTTGGAAATGCCGGTGTTGACAAAAGAAAATTTCAATCGATGGTATTCGCTCAAATCGTATTACCTTGCGATTACAGTGTCTGACATACCATTCCAGGTAATCATATACTCCTTTTTTGTTAATCGTTGCATTGCTTTCTCATCGATAAAATTGAATTTTTTTAAATTGAAAAAAAATTTGATTTCTTTTTCAGGCTGTTTTCTGTATTATTTACGTGGTAATTGTCTATGTTATGACGAGTCAACCGTCAGAAGTGATGAGGTTCAGTATGTTCCTGGGAGCCTGTCTGCTCATATCATTCGTGGCGCAGTCGGTTGGTCTGGTCGTCGGTGCCGCGATGAACGTCCAAAATGGAGTATTCCTTGCACCGGTAATGTCAGTACCATTCCTCCTCTTTTCCGGATTCTTCGTTAGCTTCGACGCCATTCCTGTTTATCTGCGATGGATCACGTACCTAAGTTACATCAGATACGGATTCGAAGCGACAGCCCTTGCGACTTACTCATTCGATCGAGCAAAGCTCCAGTGTCGTCAAGTAATTTATTATTATTTATTAATACACCTTTTTCCTTGCACTCCTTCATACGAAATTTCACGAAATACGTATATATTTTCATAACGTAATATAAAGGTAATAATGTTTTTTTTCATTTTCGTTCTCAGGTTTACTGTCATTTTAAAAATCCACAAACGACATTGGAGGAGCTGGACATGCTGGACGCGGACTTCACACTCGATATTCTTGCTCTCATTCTCATTTTCGTGGTTCTCAGAATCGCAGCGTACATGTTTCTCCGCTGGAAACTGAAAGCAGCCCGATAAAAAAACCGCTGTCCATTATTTTTCACGTTGACATGAAAAATGACGTATCAAGCGTAGAAAGAGGTCAATTTTATTGACACAAGACAATGCAACTTATTTCTTTTTTTGCTAGAAGCAATAGAAAAAAAAACAACAGTTGTTTGCAAACAACGGATAGGTGAATTTGTGCAAAATTGACTGACAAAGAAGAATGTCTCGCGTGTGCGTTGGTGTAAGCATTTGTATGAGGTGTCGATCAATTTTTGTGTGATTTAACTCAAGCGGAAAACGAACTATTGGAAGAAAATATTAAGAGTGATCCCCTCGAGGGATCCCCTCTTTTTAGTGGGTGACAAGATAAGAATAATCGTAACGTTATCGTTATTCAGGGTACTTTCTTGTCTTTTTTTCTTGTTTCTTAGTTATGACTTACTAAATGATAGATATAAAGATGGAGGAATCGGAATTTTCTCCCTGCCAAAATACGAAGGGGCCTTAAAAATTTGATGCTGGGCCTAAACCAGTGACGACTCAGTCGTATAAAAATATTGCACCAAGGTGCCTACGATTTTTATGTATACAAATCTTTTATAAATCTTTTGGATTTTGTATGGATCAACGTAATTAAAAATCAGCCGGGAAAATTTTGTTGTTCCTTAGATAATTGAATGATTCTTATTTAAAGATTTACTAAAATTTTTTGAACAAAGTTAACTGCGATACATTAAAAAATACATGTTTTTTTGTACACGTAATGAAAGTGCATCGAATGTAGCTTGCCAGGTTTATCGTACGTAGGTTCAAAACCAAATAGTAAATAACTTTTTATAAATAAATAAAAGAATCCACATGCAAGAAATTTATCAATGTATTATTATGTGTAGGATAAGTATACGTATTTTTTGTTAAAAAATGCGAAAATCCGAGAAAAGATAAAATTTGCCCAAGAAATTATTTATTTCGAAAAGTTTTTCAAAAGATGCAGCTAGTGCAATAATCATAACGAATGCTCCTCTTGCTACTCCGAACTCAACAGTGCATCGAAAACCCATAATTTTTTTTTGTCCGAAATATTTTTACTTTTTTGAATAAAAAAAAAAAATGAAATAAGAACAAATACAGTTTAAAAACTGTGTTTGTTTTTTTTAAACTCGACAAAAAGCGTCAATTCAGATGTTAATTTTTGTAAATATATATGATTCGATGCAATGGAAAATTGGTAAGAACGTTCTTTGTTATTTATAATCTAACGACAAATATTGATATTCTACTGTTAATAAGAAATATTTGCTGACAAATCGCCGCCTACGAAAAGAAAAAATCTCGATAATTTGTTCACAATTCGTGTCAATTTTAAGAATCGAGCTTTTTCTTTTTCAATTATTTTTCAATCGTTGCAAATTGTTTTTTATAATATTATATAAATATGAATATATCTTTGTTACAAATAAAATATAAATTTTCATGAATAACAAATGTGTGAGAAAATCTTTATTTTCTTCATCGGCAATGAAACTGTGTGTACTTTTTTTAAATAGTTCTATTGGCATATTTATTAACGTTATTTTTCAGTTAATATAAACTAAAAATGGAAAACTCTTTTGAAAATTTGTTAAAATTTTTAAATATAAATATTTTGTCTTATATAGAGATAATCACATCGAAAACATAGTATATTAATTATTTAACAACTGTTCAAGTTGAAAATCCCTGAATATGTATATGTAATTGTTGATAGAAAAAAGTTGATAAAAAATTGATGCTCGACTTTGTTTCTTCAATAATCAAGATGATTGCTCATTCCATTTGTTTTTTTTTGTGGCTCGTCGCCACATTATGCGATCTATACGATTGTTCGTTTATTTTCTAATTAAGATTACTAATCGATTGAAATGATTAGAACGTAATTACACAAAGCGATTATTTTTTATTTGTCATGGAATTATCCGCAATTTACAAGTTTCATCTGACAACCAATGACTCATTATTACTTGACACAAAAAGAGAGCAAGAAGATGATTGCTATTGCGTTTGAGATTGTAAATAAACGAATAAAGAGTGTCAAAGCGAGGAGAAGAAGAAACGAAAATTTAAATCGGTTGTTTGTAGAAATCTTGTTGCATCCTTGACGTTATTTTGTTCCACCCCCAAATGGAATTTGGACCTTTTTGAAAAAAGAAGAAAAAAAAAATTTTTGGCGACGCATATGAATGAGTGTAAAACATTTTCCGTTCCGCCCAATATCGTGCATAATGTTGGAATAATTTATTATTTTTTGATAAGTGTAAATAATTCGTAGACAAAGTAAAATGGAAAAGATATGAAATGGAGGCGAAGTATCGCTTTCACGATGATCGTTAACTGAAAACCAGCTTTGCGAGACGAAAAAAATGTAGAGTGCAGGAGCGCGGTAAGATGATGGGGAATCTGCATCCTAGTCAGTCCGGTATTTCTTGCGATGAACGAACAAAAATTCACAAAGATTATATAGTATAAACCGAAGGCGAACCTGATATCGCATCATCGGAGAAAAGGATGCAGCAGCACACGGCATTCTCCCGATATACTAAACGATATACTGACCACTTATTTTCCTCATCAAATATTATTCAAGGATATACTGTATATATTACATTTATTTAAAAATTTTCAGCTTGATGGTTTAACCCTTCGTGCGTGCACTATATTTTTCGATACACACGGTGTATAATACACTGGGTCTTATCAGGAACAGTCGATTTTTTTAAGTGTTCTAGTAGACTTTAAGGCCCTAATTAGAAGGCCAAAATAGAGCAAATTTTTAAATAAAATTATCTCAGTTTCTTTATTAGCTATCACCATATTTTTTTAAAAATACTAGGTATTTTGTGGAGAATAAACAAAAACTCGAGTCCTTGACTGGTCATTTCGTCTGTGATAGAGAACGTCAAAGTATGGTCTTCTAGAAAAAAAAGTAGTCCCATGGCGGACGGATAATCTCCAGATTGGGAGGTCTGAATCAAAATCTGGAAAACGCACGTTAAAGAGGAAGGTTTTTTACATAGGAATCCACCACTGATATGCAAAAAAGGAAAAAAAATTTAAAAATGGCCTATGCTTAAAAAAGGTGCAAAAAAATCACCTTTTTATCTTTTCTGTGTTGCCAAATTTGTTGTTGGTAACTTTTTTGCAAAAAAGTAGTGGATTCCTGCGCACAACACCTAAATAAACAGGTGAAAAAAGCCCGGTGATGATCGGTCCCGTGAATCCGGAAATTAACTGTCCGCCATGCGAAAAAAAGTCGTTTTGAGAAAAACGCGTTTAAAGTTATTTACGTATTCTTTTCAATATTTCTCGGAGAGTGCTATATATCGCTGTAACTTTTTTTCTGTTCAGAATTTTTTCATAAAATTTTAAGGAGTGATTTTTGATGCTTTAAGGAGCCCAAAAATGAAATTAAAAAATTTCAATTTTTTGAACCTGCTAATAGGTACTGGTACCTTAAAAATTTCTGAAAAAATTCTGAGTTACTTTTTGAAGTGTCTACTACATGGCCTAAAAACTGCCAATGTCAAACATTTAAAACCGTTATTGATAAAAATTGAAAAATAGTTTAAAAAGCAGAACAAACGGAATTTTGTTAAAAAATTCGTAGCAGGCTTTTATAGCTGAGGCTATGAACTTTCAAAAAAATATAGGGTCTTTGGCATGGACTCCAAAAAGTTGTATTATTTAAGCTCCTAAAAGTGGGGAATATTTTAATGGAAAAACAACGAACTTATAAATGAAATATACAAAAAAGTTTTGTTTTTATGATTTGAGTCTATACAAAATACCCAAAACACCATCAAATTTCATGAAATATTTATTTTAGTTGTGAAAAAAAACGGAAAAACTACGAGAAGAGACAAAAAAACTGCATTGATTTACCTTCTAAAATACTGACCCTTTTAGGGAACAGGAGTGATCAGCACTGGCTGGCGTTTGCAGATGAATAATCAGACCCGGGCCTCCCTTGAGTCTTTAGTCCCTATTACTATCTATATTTTTTAAACGGGGAAGTCAAAGGCCAACCTCTATTCATAAGTGAGAAATTTAAGTTTAAAATTTTGACTGTTCCTTAAAAGACCCCACGGAGGGTTAATCATAATAATAAAAGTATACAGTACACCACACACGCGGAGGGGCGAGATATGTAAAAAAATAAAAATCAAGCAATGCCGTACTATTTATTCGCTATTCGCAGTTGAAATGAAGATCGAGGAATAAAATAAAAATGATTTAAGGTGATATGGTCATGGCAGTAAAACGACAAATTTTCGACACGTGTGCTTGTTATGTAATTAACAAAATTAAAAAAAAAATACTCACTTAAGAAAAAAACTAAACAAAGCTTCTTCGATATTGTATAAAAATGTGTGCAGAATTTTAGAAAGCTTCACCACGTAGAAGATGAAATATTTATTGTTGAAGATCGCACAATATTTAACACGCGCTCTTATGGAAGGATGCAAAAAATGTCATTTTTACCAATAAATATCTCGAGTTCCGTATGGTGAAACCTTCTGAAAATTGACATACATGTGACGGTAAAGAAAGTTTATGAAAAATTTTAACAAAATAAGTAAAAAACGATACCATGACCATATAATCTTAAATATAGTTTCTCATGGCATCGTAATATACAAATAAATAAAATACAATAAGAATGTACAATTTTACATATAGGCATCAGAATAAGAGCCGTGTGACATTAAAATTGAGGACGATGAGCGCGGTCGTCGAGCTTTTTGCATAGGCGCATACATGCATCGAAAATATAGTAGAGCATGGAGTAGAATAGATAGTATATATGCATCGGGAGGACACGGCTCGGCGGGCGGAGACAAAGAAAATGGAGAGAATAAAGCGAGGCGAGAGGAATAAGCTCCCGATCGCGCGATCTGCTTCATCGGCAATGTATGCTGCGAGCGCGCGCGGGGAGCCCGCGCGTGTGCGTGATATCCGCAGAATAGTTCTGTTGGGGCGGGTTATTATCAGAAGGCAAGCGTGCTCAAACGCTCAGTTCGCCGTCACTGTTCGCGCCCGATTCTCGCCCGCACCGCTCGTATATACGCATCCAATCAAATTATAACGGAGCCAATATATAATATCGAAAAGAAAAAAAAACAACTTTTAAATCTTTTTTCGACGGGATCATCAATGAACGCGTCGTCAGAGTAAATAATGTTTATTTATATTTATAACATATTTACACGCGGCGTGTTATTACTTTCGCTTAAATAAAATAAAGTCTCAAATGTTGGCAAATGCGTTAAGCAATAATAACATATTATTATTGTAGAAAAATGCAATATGGCGGTGTGTTATTAAATAGTCAGTCTCTGATAATTCGTGCGTATGTTAAAATGTATATTTGTGCTGTTTGCGTTGGAGATATTAAAATGGAATAAGCAAGCAACGGAATAAGCACGTGGGAGGCTCGAGTACTGCGCGCAACAACGATGCCGGGGACCTTAAATTTTCGCCGAGTCGTTTATCAATTGATTAATATTGTTATTTCAATAATAATTACGCATATAATATTTACGTAGTAGTAGTAGTATTAGTAGTACCAGTATAGTAGTATCGCTTACGTCACGAAGATGAATTAATTTCCTGCGCATATTTTAATATTTTTTTCAAATTCATTTGTGTCATGGCACACACTTCCGTTTGGTGTCTTGCTCTATTGTATTGTAATCGTTGAAAAGCTTAAGAAAAAAAGCAGCAGCAGTAGCAGCGGGTCACGAAGGTACAAGGCTGAGAGTATGTAGAATAAATTTCAATTGCACAGTAATTGAAATAATTGAATATATAGTATAATTGAATAATTGAACAATAGATAAATGTCCGCTATTTTTCATATAGAGGATATATCCTAATGCTTCATTTATATAGGCATATATATTATTTATGATGAAATGTATTTAAAGTTTTTTATTTACAGGCTGATGATGCAAATATGAAGAAGAACACGATAAAAGCGTGATAAAAGCGACGAATCTGGCCGATGTGCTGACTTTGGGCGCGATAATTAATAATGGTATTACTATATGCGGATAAAGACATCAGGACGAGAATTATTTTTGATGCGGCGGAGAGGAATAATAAAATAAGTAGTTGCGCTTTGAGACAAGTTCGATGACAGTTTTAAAATGAAAACGAACAATTGTGTGGCGTTTGGCAGCGAGGCCAACAAAGCAGCGATCGATATAGAGTTCAACGATCTCACTTATACTGTACCCAGTGGAAGAAAAAGTAAGTTCAACTCATCAATAGGCGCATCGCGCCGCGTTTTTTACTAGTATACTATTTACAATGACAATTTATTACTTTTAATCTCTCTTCGCTTATTATTCATTCTGTTATTCTATTTTACAAATTCGTCATGTTGCAAGATGATCCATATCCTTGACAAAATACATATTTATATTTCATTGTATCTGTACGCCGACGCGACGTTTCTCGAGCAGATATATACATCAGCTGCTAAATTATTATTTCGAACTTTGAACACAAAAATACACACGTTTCGCGCCTATTTTTCCATTGATCCTACATGTATAAATGAGCGTATATAAAGACGACAATAATATCCTTTAGAATTTGGAGTAGTTCAAAAACAACGAAAAAACGCACTACGCATTCATGTTTTAATAATACTGTATAAATGCCCGTGAAACTGCCCTGATTCAAAGAAAATGCATTTTTTAATATTTTTTTCGCATTACTGCTGACAGCTATTATATTTTCGTTAAAAATCCATATGCATTATTCCAAATGAATACGCGGCGTGTATCATTGTTATTGTAAAGCAAACAAAAAATTGAGATTCTGCTTGAATGAAAAAATTCGTTCCACCGGGTTAAACTTATTTGAAAGCCTGGAATACATACAATAATGCTTGTTTTATTTGTTTATTATTTAGACGCGACTATTATTGGGTCGGTGCATGGTTATTATCCAATTTACAAAATGCTACAATATGAGATAAGGATGAATCGTTGAATTAACACATTCGCGGGGACGTCATGGAGAAACAAAAACCTGCTTATTGTCGCGTCGAGGAGGAGATGCAAATTTATTGCATCCTTCGATTTTATTTTCGCATGTGAATAAATAAATATATAGGTATATGTAACTCTCGAATATGTCAGGACAGTCACAAGAATGCCGAATATACAGAAATAATCATTTAATAACTTAATTTAATATTCGAAACCGCTCATTGTTCCAAATACACGCAACGATACGCTATTACTGCGTACGCATATTATTTATAATATTTATTATATACGATATTTTAATTTCGTTATTTATTCATTATATATATTTTCATATTGACGCGTTCTCGAACGCGATATCTCATATTTTATATGCGTATTCGTGATAGAATTTAGAAGAAGCAGATAATAAGGATGGGCTGCAATTTCATTTTGTCAATAAAAAGTCACCAATCGCGTATACAGTTGATATTCGCTCTATCCAGGATCGAAGAAAGAATCGACGTCGGGATTGAAACTTTTTAAATAAAATAAGAAATGGAGACATCAGGACATGGCGAATACTTGAACCTCGCGCTTGAGCTATAGCGAATATTAATGAGTATTCGAGTTGCATTCTAAATAATGCTGCTTCTTTTCGTGATTCTCGCGCCGAGAATTTCCATTCGCGCCGGAGAAACTCATCTAGCCATGCTTCCTATATTTATTCCTGTCCGCGTATAAACGAACAAACAAGCTCTATATTTTATCGTGATCCCGGCCACCATCAGTATATAAATATATAAATCGCTTTGATTCATTATTATTATAATCATCAACAATGAGCCAAAATGTCATCTGGCTTGACTAAAAACGCATCGTACATAGGAATTTTGCATATACGCACGTGTCGCGATGAGTATAAGTGCACTCCGCTGCTGTTGCCCCCGCCCGCGGCGCGGAGCTACACGACGTCCTTGGGAGCTTCGAACGACATGTCTGACCTTGAAATTGTCCGCGATTTACAGCTGTTATTACTTTTCTCTTGACTCGCGACGCCACAAGGATGAGCGCAGCGTCCGAGGAACTTTTCTTCTTCCCGCCGCTGCGCGACGCGTGCAACATCGTGAAAATCAGCGCGTCTCTCTCTCTCTGTCCCTTTTTTCAACATTCGCTGCTCTCATTAGGGCCGAAAGCTCGATCGTTCAACAACGCGCCGTGCACTGAGAAAAAAGTTTGGTTGAATTAACGAAACGGGCGGTAACGGAGGGTGAAAGAAATATTTAGGTAATTTAACGTGATATTTACTTAATTCAACTAAATTTTTGTTTCTGTGTTTTTTGTTTTAAAAATGGAAATAAATGTTAGGTTGAATCAAAAAAATATCATGTTAAATTAACTAAATATTTCTTTTGCCCTCCGTGATCGCCCGTTTAGTTGATTCAACCAAACTTTTTTCTCAATGTGATGATTCTGTCTCCCATGTAAACACACACTCATCGTCACGCAGATACCAGGCGCGCGCTCTTCTTCATATACTGACGAATAAACAAAGCTGATTTTTCCACCAGTTTTTTTCAATTTTTCCATATAATTTTTCGGATTGCGCCCCGAATGACTAACATTTTCGTAATCTACGGGAAATTTCCGATCAAATACGCTCTTAAAATTGAAAAAAGATGTTCAAAAAATTTTGAAAATTTTTCAAGGTGTAATTTTTTCAAGAATTCCCAAAAATTTTTGAATATTTTCTTTTTCAAATTTAAGAGTATATTTGATCGGAAATTTCGGAACACAATCCAAGAATTCATGTTGAAAAATTCAGAATTGATCGAAAAGTCAATTTTTTCGATTTATTACCATTATAGAACCATCACTCGAGTTCGGATGAGCTCGAGACGCAGAATGAGAGAAGTACTCGTGCAAGAAACTAGGAAAGCAGCCCTATTGAGGGCACGCACTGTACAATATGCAACATAGAGTATATTAAATTCCTTATTAATTATTTTTTTAAATACTATTATTTTTGCAGGCTCGAAACTCATTTTACGAGGCGTCAGCGGGCAGTTCAGGTCCGGCGAACTGACGGCAATTCTTGGCCCATCTGGCGCCGGCAAATCGACCCTGCTCAACATTCTTGCAGGTTACAGGTGCTATTTTCACTCCTCATATTAAATCATTTTCAAATATTCAAAAATAGTAAGACTCGCGGCAGCAACTCGAGACAAGTACATCACAGGCCGAGAGCGACCGCGACTCTTATTATCTCGAAACCAAAAGTAATTTTTGACAGATTTTGACCAATCCAAATTTTCAATAATTAATATTTATTTCACTGTATGGTTGGGGAAAACTCTGTAAAGCCTAGTATTTTTTTTCTCTTTTCGAAAAAAAGTCGAGGGCGTACAATGTACGCATCATTATACGAACCAGATGCCGAAATTTTTTCCAATCATTTGTTTTTTTCGTAACCGCCTCCGCATGAAGTTTCCTTGTAGCTAAACTATGAATTTAGATACAACGATTGACATAACGTCAAAAAACCTCTTTTGACGTTTTGTCAAATTTCTAGTAAACTTAACGAAAACAAGTCAAATTGCTCCAAAAAAAAACATTACGCGTACTGTGAAAAGTGAGGCAAGCATATTAGTTGTTGAAAAAATAATTGATGAAAAATACCTTGAAAAAGCATACTTGCTGAGTTTATTAAACAAAAACTTTTATAATGTAACCCTGGAAATATGCTTTCTCAAGGTATTTTTCATAAATCATTTCTTCAAAAACTATATGCATCCTGCAAATGTGCTTGCCTCGTTTGTCACAGTACTCTTACTGTTGTTTAGAGCTATACTATATATATAACAACAAATTGTATATACTCATGCAGTCTGAAAAACGCTGCATGTGGGAATAAAATAAGCAAAGATGATGCGCCAAGCTAACTCTCGTGTATAACTCGAGTCTATTATTATTATTATTATTATTATTATTATTATTATTATTATTATTATTACCATCATTATCGATGCGTGACGAATTTTATTGAATTTATCGTTCTGTCACGCTTCTTTTTATTCATCAGGTGCGAAGGCGCAAATGGTCTGATCACGATAAATGGATGCACCCGGGACATCCGGGAGTTCAAAAAAGTGTCCTGCTACATCATGCAGGAGGATCTCATACAGCCGAGACTCACGGTTTTCGAAGCGATGCGCTTCGCCGCTGACCTCAAACTTGGAAACACCGGCATCAATAAATCTACAAAAGTCTCCATCGTCAGTCTCAATTAACTTGGAACTTTTATTTCATTATTATTTCACATATTATTCTCTCTCTCTCTCTCTAATTATTATTAAAATAATTATTATTTTAATCACCACTACGTCTTTGTTAAATTTAAAAAAAAAAACCTTTTCGCCATGTATTATGTATAACTTTTGCCCCGTAGCTCCGCTAGGGTATAATAAATATATCTATCTCTCTCTCTTTCCATTAGAATATACACGATATTATATTTGATGCAGGTAGAAGAAATTTTGGAGACTCTGAGACTGAGCAATGCGAGAAACACCGTGACGGAAAAACTTTCGGGTGGCGAAAGAAAGAGGCTCTCCATTGCTCTTGAATTGGTCAACAATCCACCGGTCATATTTCTCGACGAACCGACCACGTACGTTCAATTGGAATTTTGTTTTTTATTAAATATATCATTAAAAAATACGATTATTATAATGATTTAGTTAACTGTATATGTATAGAGGCTTGGACGAAATGTCATCGAGCCAGTGCGTCGATCTTTTGCGAAGAGTTGCTCAAGGAGGCCGAACAGTCGTCTGTTCGGTCCATACGCCGAGTGCCAGTATATTCGACAAATTTCATCAGGTTTACGTAGTCGCCAATGGGCAATGCGTCTATCGGGGAACTTCGGAAAACGTAGTGCCTTTTCTCGAACAAATTGGAGCCAACTGCCCGGTACATTACAATCCTGCAGATTTTAGTGGGTTCTATTTTTTTTTCTTTTTTTTCCCATCAAATACGCATACACACTATATACATACATACATATTGTATAAGTACATAAATCCGTATAAAATATAAAATAACGGATTTTCGTAAAATGGTATCAGTTATAGAGGTCTCGTCGGGAGAATATGGGAACGAGTATATTGAGAAAATGGTGAATCACGTCGAAGCAGAGTCACCAATTTTGCCGATAACGAGGTCGGAAAAAGAATCGTTGACGGAGCAACGAGAAATGCCAAGGATATCGTGGTTCAACCAATTCGAGACTCTTTTCCGGAGGCGAATGCTACAGTGGTACAGAGACAGAGTAAGAAAGTAACAGTAATATTCTGCTGTGTTCTAATTTTAAGGGGTTTCGATACCGTTGGCGAAAATAAATGAAGTTTTACATGTTAAAAGTATAGGAAAATCGAAATTTATTAAGAACACGATGAAAATTTGAAAGAACGTTCTTTGCCACTAAATTAATTTATATAAGTTCAGAAAAAAAAATCATCTACATTGTTTTCGAGTAATCAAGTGTTGAAGTTACATTCTTATACACGGAAAGTATACCTATATTATTTAAAAAATGATATTTCATGGTTCAATTGTTCGGAAAATAATTAGACGAAA
>JAPYYW010003994.1:0-12831 GCA_030522545.1 Cremastinae sp. A BG-2022a | reverse complement strand
AGAGCTGTGAAAAATTTCAACAAGTTCCACTACCCAGAAGTCAAGATATCAAGAGTTGAAGATGGCAATATTTAACACGTGCTCTTATGGGAGACTGCAAAAAATAGTAATTTTTGACAATAAATATCTCGAGTTCTACGTAGTGAAACCTCTTAAAATTAAATATACAATTGCATATATTGTATCAAAGAAGGTTTTTCCGAAATTTTTAACAAAATCCTAAGAAAACGATTTTTTACTACCTTAAAATAAAGTAAAGCAAAAGTATCGTTGAACTATATATAGGGATATATTATAATACTTTACTGAGATATTATTTGGAGGGTGTGTGCAGATATTTTTTCGTGTAATTTTAGGAGAGAAACGCGGGTTTACGAGACTACTGGTTAAAACACGTATAGACGTCGAAGACGGCGGCGAGCGTCGAAAAATTGACACGTAGGCGCGCGAGGAGGGCCCGGGGGCCGAGGAACGCTGGCCAGGAAACGTTATGATGGACGATCGGTCCGAGAGGTGTCTGACTTTCTCTCATCGTCTCGAGAGAAACGTTACGTCTGAATCACGGCCGTGCCGAGATTTAAAACCGCCTCGGCTCAACCGAGAAACTTTTCTCGCTCCGTTCCGCCTCTCATCCGTCGGGCCTTTTATTTTTTTCCCCATTCTTTCACACGCAGAAAATACTGTATAAAGATCGGCACGGCCCGACGTTAAATATCTAATATTCGTGAATAAACTCCGATTTACGCTTTTTTTCTGCTCTCGTGTCACATTCTATGAAAATTAATTTTTTTTTAAATAGATAAATTTATCTATTTTTTGAGGTAGAACGATATTACGGGCTCGTCCTGACGATTAATTCAACGAGGAATTGGATTAAATGCGTATCAGCAATTTTATCTCAATTCAACTCAATTCAAAAATTTTTAATATGTTATTGTAGATACTAAATGAAATTTTGTTTTTTCTTTTACTAAGAATTTACTTTGAATTACTTGGAATTATTAATTTTTTTGAAGGAAATCGACGTTCCATTGAAAGAAAAATTCAATATTTTTAGCTCAAAACAGCCATAAAGACAAATTACCAAAAAAATTTTCTCAATATTCAATTTTTTTTTCCCAAAATAAAGTACATTAAAAACGAAAAATGACCCCTTATTTAGTTACGACATCTTGATTATTTTAGAAGCTATGAATATTTCAAGAATTTTACAAAAGCGTTGAGGTGTTTCGGTACACATAACGAAATGACAAAAATTCGTTCAAATTTGGAGAGAAAATTATTTCATATGAAATACGGAAATACGACTTTTTAAAAGAATTTTCATCTACGTATTTTTCGAACAATTTTATGGATTAATATGAATTTCTTTAGTAACATAGAACGTTCTTTCAAATTTTTATCGTGTTCTCAACAAATTTCGATTCCCCATACTTTTAACATGTAAAACTTCATTTGTATCCGCCAGCTTTACCGAAATCCTTTAAGATAGAAGACTATAAAAATTAACATAGATGCTTCGATTTGCATCTGCAATAACATATTAAACATTTTTTGTTATCGAAAGAGTCATCGTCAAATCGTCGTTGAATTGTAGTGCAGTTACTCACATATATAATTATATGTATCAGCGAAAGCGATTTTTTTCGTTAAAAAATTGGTCAACTTGATTTTTCAAACGTAAATAATTACTTATTCAATTATTTTTTCAAATAATTTATCGATTTTGCAATTTTTTAAATAATTTTAAAATAATTTGTCGATACTCTTAAAGTCTTACAGAATTTTCGATAATTACCTGATTCGAATAAAGTCCATCAGTTTTTGGCGAGCGTATTCCCTCTGCACTCGAGCAGGAATCGAATTTTATTTCTCTCACTCTCTTTCTCTTTCTTTCGTGTTAACCCGGCATGGGCGCGCTTTTTCTCGTCCTGGCGCGTGTCTCGTCTCCCTCGCTCGCTATTCTTTTAATTGAGAGAACACTCGTGTGCACGTGCGCCTCTCTGCGGTCTCGTGCTCTTTTTTTTCGACTCCCGCATCCTATTTTTTCCCACTTTAGTTTTCCGAAACAATTTCATTTTCTCCTTATCTTAACAAATTTTTTAGTTCAATAATAATTTTAATTTTTTCAATTCAAAAATAGTTTAAATGATGTTATTTAAAAATAGCTCAAATATTGTAAAATAATCTTCAAAATAGTTTAAATATACTTGAAAAGCTTTAATCCTTAAAATAGTTTTTAAAAAACAGTTTAAATTATTTATTTAGTTGAAGATCAGTTGAAATATTTTTAGTACAAAAAAAATTAGTTTTTTTTTTCTTAACCCCGAAAATCTACAGGAATAACGATGAGACGAGGCACGCGGACGAGTGAGATCGAAATAAGCATGGCGTGGAAATTAAGCCCTAAAATAACAAAAACAAAAAAAAAATAACAACAAAAAAGTAGACGGTAAATAAATTCAAAGCTCACTGATATGCATTTGATCTTTTTTTTTTCCAGGAACACTGGTCGTGACATTTTTTTAATGACAATAAAAGGAAATTACACAATAATTGTAATATTTACTACAATATTAATAATAATGATGAATAATAATAATAATTAATAGATAATAATAATAATAATAATAATTAATGAATAATAATAATAATAGAAATAATGGAGTAATAATGACAATAATAATAGTAATAATAAAAATAATAATAATAATAATAATGATAGCAGCTAATGAGCCGATGTCAATAAGACGAAGCGAAAGATCCGTTCTACTGGCATCGAGGCGATAAGGCGTTATCACCGATTTTCTCTTTTTTTCTTTCCGTATTTCGTATATATATATGCTCAACCAGCACGATTTTGTTCGATCGATTTTAATATTATTATCATTATTATTCTTTCCGTCATCCCTTTATTTCATTTTTTTTTCTCTCGATGTTCCGCTCGCCGAGACGACGCGGTTTAACAAAATTATTGTTTTTATCTATCTCGTGTTATTGGCGTATTTACAAGGAAATTTCGCAACATCATTATTTTTGTTTTTTTTTGCTGTTTATTTTCATACGTTGACACAAATCGGGAGTAGTACAGAGGGAATCTTCGGGAGAGGAATAATTCACTCGGGAAATAATCGCCGAACGAAGTACACGAAAACGTTAAAACCTTTCGCCCTCGGCAAAATACTCTTCGCTCTCTTCGAACTTCTAGATAAATTTCGTATATATTTATATATTTATATATATATATATTTATATATTTATAATTCGTTTTGTTTTTTTAATAATTCATTACCATATATATATATATAATATATATATATATTTTTATTATTATATACTTTTATGCGTCTCAACGTTGAACAGCACGTCACGTCAGTTGCATGAAATATTTACAGGTTTACACGATTTTACATATTTATAAAATGTCTTCTTCTTTTTTTCATCTTCATCCATATATATATTTATTTATAAATAAAATAATATAAATAAATATATATATACACATTTTATCATTTCGTTTTCTTTTTCTTTATTTTAGTATATCTACAGCCTTGAATTTTGCGTCGGATGTTGAACGGATGGCGAGGATATATTGGAAACGTTTCTTTGTTTTTTTTTTGTTTTTCATCATTCTCTTCTATTTTTATTTTTCTTTATTTCCATAATATAGCTAAACAAAATCGAGGTCTCGATCTAAAGAAAAAATGTCTCGTTTCGGGTACTTTATAATCGTTTATCACAGTGGTTCCTCGAGACGCGAAACGAATGAAAAAAATAAAGATTGAACATAAAGAGAGAAATTGGTGGGTGCGGTGGGGTTGGAAACGAGCGTTGGATCGCTCGATTCGCGTGCCCGAGAATCGAAAATCCTCGAGAGGGCGAGAGGCCGCGAGGGGGTGGGGGGGGGGGGGGGGTGTGAAAAACAACGATATTTTTTTGTTTCGTCCCTCTCTCGCCCTCTCCGTGCGCTCTGTGTCTCTTTCTCTCTGTGCCCCGTGTGTGTCCGGAAGTACCTCGGCGATTTTTCGATCCCGGTGCGGGCCCCAAGTGTCTCCTCCGATCGCAGCGCCCTCATCCACGGACAATTATCGTTTTTCGGTATTTTTGTGTGTTTTTTTTGTTTTTTTTTTTGCTTTCCGACATTATTCGTTCTCACTCGGAATCTGTCTCGTTATCTCGCATTTCCTGATAACAATCTCGTCGCCCGATTCCGCGCCGATCCGTCGCTCGCCGGGATCCGAATATCATCGCCTGCTCTCTCATCGCATCCGCTTCCGTCCATCCGCGTCTAAGCTAACCTACGAGGTTAGTCGATTTTTCTTTTAGAGTAAGTACTTGCTCACTGTTTTCTTTTTTGTTATTTTGATCTTGTTTTTTTTTTCGAGATTTTTATAAGTGTGTGTGTGTGCGTTACTGTGGCGCATATACGAGTCGCGGAAAATTGTATCTAAATTGGAAAACAGAAGAGGAAAAAAAATACGTTTTTAGGCACGAAGAAGACTTTTTCCAATACGGGGGTGGGAGTCAGGGGTTCGGGGGAAGGAGAGAAAAGAGAGAAAGAGAGAGAGAGAGAGAGAGAATCGATTCGCTGGCCGGTTTAGAAGAATCGTCGTGTCGTCACGATCAAACACTCGAGCGTCACTTCGACGGGACGACGACGGGCATGCAGGAGGACACCGACTTCTCCACTTTTTCAACGAGAATCAGCCAAGTTTTTCCTTTCCAGGGAGATTAATCGGATGCGCCCCGGACTCTTTTTTTACAAACTCCAGAAATCGAATTTTTCTTTTTTTTTGCAAACTCTGGAGTCGGAAAATCGAATTTCAGGCTTTTTTTTTAATATTACGTGAAACTTTTGAACATCTAGCTACGTTCCAAAAAATTGTATACGATGCTCGTGAAAATTTTCAGCGATTTTTACGAATAGAAAGAAATGTTTTTTTTATTTTGTTAAACGCTTGTAGCGAGTTTGTTCTTGCAAAATGTTGCGATAATAGGACATTTTTTGATGAATATTATTTACATTGATACTTGTTATTTATATTATTCATTATTTTTATGACTTTTCTTTCAACGCTTAGCGAGTTTGGAGTTCTTTGTTATTTTTGCGATTTTTAGGGAATTTTTGATGATTTTTCTATCTTTTCGATGTTTTTAAAAATATTGTCGACACTTCTTTTGATTCTTCTTGGATTTTATTTCGTCCTTACGATATTTAAGAATTATTCACAATTTTAACGACTTTTGTCACTTGTTTGATCATTTTTCTTTATGTTCATTACATTTTTAAGTTTTTTATTTTGTTCTTTCAACTTTCAGACAATCTCTTTAAAATTAATTTTCCATAAATTTATAATAATTGATAAATTTTTAACGAATCTTACGAAAATCGTAAACTTTTCATCGATTTTTGTGTTATTTTGACAAATCTTCAGCAGGATTCACTAGCATTCCACTTATACGTACGAAATTAATTAACTTTTTGTCAGTATTGAAAATTTATGAAATTATCAACAATTTTTATGAATATTCAGTTTTTTTGCGATATCCTCGACACATTCTACATTGTCTACAGTTTTTGTAAACAAATTTATAAATTTTCAACATAATCTACGGTGTACATAAAACTTTGTTCGATGTTATAAAGATTTGTGACCTTTTCGTCAACTATTGAAATATAATCGTGCAATTTTAGACATTGTCTTATCAGACTCGTAAAATTTTCAACAATAGAAAAATCGTAAAAGATTCGTAATATTCTATATTTTATTTTGTGAAATTCATAAAAGTAGTTGAAAATTACAACAGATTCGTAAAATATTAAAAATATTCTATGATATTCGTAATGTATTAAACAATTAAAAAAAATTTGTAAAACTTTCAAATTGTTCTATAATAATATTTTTAAAAAATCATCAAATTTCCAACAATTATCGCAATTTTCATGAAATGTTGCACGAGATTCCCAAATCACTCACCAATAACAAAATATTTTGTGATATATTCAAAATTAGCAACAATATCAATAAATTCATCAAATTTCCAAAAATAACCGCGCCGTTCTATGAAATCTTCTATGAAATTCACAAATTATACAACAAGACCAAATTTTTTTTTAATTCTCTAAATATTATCTATAATTTCAATAAATTCATCAAATTTCCAAACATAACCGCGTCTTGGTAGAATAATCTTCGGAGACTCACAAATCATTCGGCAATAACAAAAAAAATGTTAATATTTAAAATTAGCATTAATATCAATAAATCGATCAAATTTCCAAAAACGTTAATGAAATCTTCCACGAATTTCACAAATCATTAAAAAAAATTACAAAAAACAAGTGTAAAATAAAATAAAATGACAAAATTTTGAAAAATAACTCGGACATTCGTGGTATCGTTGCAGTTTCGTGAAAAAAAGATATCGCAAAATATTCCGAGACGCGTGAAAGCGAGCGATGGAAACGCGATGCGGGAACGCCGTGGACCTCGGAGCGATTTGGATGTTATGCACGAGAGCCAGGAACGCAGTTATGAGGATTTAGGATAGAAGCGCGCAGAGAAAGAGAGAAAGAGAAAGATAGAGAGATAGAGAGAGATAGAGAGCAAAATAGGAAAAAAAATGATGCTTACATGTGAGCAGTGAGCTGTGGAATGGCGGAATGGTGCTGGGCCATGGAGTCGGGGGAGAGTCCGGACGAGTAGACGCCCGGAGGATGTTGAACGACGGTCTGTTCGCCGCCCTGTGGCAGGTACATGGAGATCATCTGCTTGAGGTCGCCCTGGGGTTGCTGGCTCTGCTGTTGTCCCATGAATTCGCGTTTAATGGTGGATGGAGCGGATCCGCCGCTTCCGGCGGAAGAACCGCCGCTGGGTGTCGGGGTGTGAAGCCCGCCGCCGCTCGCTGGACTCGTTGGCTCGGATTTGATGCTGCTGCCACTGGGACTGTGACTGGACATCTGGGAGCCCGGTTGGGCCTGGTGATACGGCGAGGGCGAGCCACCGGGAAGGGTTGTCGTGCCGTAGCCCCCGTACCCGTTCATGTAGCTGTTTATGGGGCTGGGACTGCTGGGACCCATATGATGGCCCATGTCGTATCTTGGATATCCGGCGGCGGCGGCGGCCGCGGCGGCGGCGCCCATGTGCCCGCCGTAGGCGTGCTGCTGGTACGCGCTTGGATCGTGCATCATGTAACCGTTGGGCATGTACCCATTCGGCATCTGATAAACGTCCCTGGGCAGCTGGCTCGGCTGGGCACCCGGTCCGGAGCTGACCTGCCGTTGATCGACACCCAGCATCCCCGTAACTCCTGGTACACTGCCACCCAGTGGAAACTTATCCTTCTTCAGAAGAGTCTTTGTCTTCCTTCGCGGCCTGTACTTGTAATCTGGATGTTCCTTCATGTGGACCGCCCTGAGCCTCTTGGCTTCGTCGATGAACGGCCGCTTGTCGGTCTCGCTGAGGAGCTTCCACTCGGCCCCGAGCCTCTTCGAGATCTCCGAATTGTGCATCTTCGGGTTGTCCTGCGCCATTTTGCGCCTCTGCCCTCTGGACCAGACCATGAAGGCGTTCATCGGCCTCTTTACTCTGTCTATGTTGTTGTTTTTGCTCGTGCTGTTGTTGTTGTTGGGTGGTTGGTGCTGGGGAGCCGGGGCCTGCTGTTGCTGACCGTGGGACTGGCTCTGATGCCCGTGATGCCCGCCGCCGACCTGTTGCTGCGATCCCAGCGAGTGCATCGAGGCGTGTTGTTGTTGCTGCTGCTGCTGTTGTTGTTGCTGCTGTTGCTGCATCGACGCGTAATGATGCTGCTGGGCCTGATGATGATGCTGCTGAAGAGTAAGACCTCCGAGACCGCCGGAACTCGGAGGACTTCCGGAAAGCGCCGGACTGTGGACTATCGATCCCAACGCGCCGTAAGGCGAAACTCCCGCGTGGTGTCCCATCGGCACGACCGCTTGATGCGGATGCGGCGGCATCTGACCGTGCATGCTGCTGCCTTTCAACTCCGTGTCCATCGTTAGCATATCCTCCTCTCGTTGACCGTACAGCTTGAGGCCCTTTTATTATTCACCCTTTGAATTGAAACAATAAACAACAACAACTATTCCGGATCAGCACACGATTGATCAATTGATCGATACCAACACTCGATCGATCCAGGGCTTCATCAATGCCCGATCGAAACTTTATGATAAGAGATACGATTTATCACTCCCTGACGAATAATTCGATGCACTCAATCACAATCCTTTACAGAGACATCGCACTTTGTCCTACCACTCGTCACAGAATCCTTGCCGTTTCTCTCATCCGCCTCTTTTGGGCTCGATCAAAAACCCCTCTACCAAACTTGCCTATTTTATTTCTTCATCAACTCAATTCGTTGGAGGATTCTCAGAGTATCTGGCTGGCTTTGACAACCTGCTGCCCGGCTTTTCCTTTTCACTAACAAGTAACACGCAAGTTCCTGGCACCTTAGGGCTTCGAATCCCTTGCTCGGCGGAACCGGAGCACTGAAAATCACCACTCGAGGGACACAGGCGGTTTCACTCGAGAATCCGAAAAGTGTTTCATCATTTGACGGTCACCGCACTCGTGCGACGCACTCGAGCGCGCATAATCGATCGTTCGCCGTTGATCGATCGTTTATCACGCTTATCAGTATTTCATCACTCGGATCAGCGACTTATCGCATTAAAACAGTATTTTATCGCGTTCAACAGTATATTTCACCGCGTTAAACAGTGGCTCGTCGCGTTCGCCGGTGGTAGCGCGCGTTTCGGTCGCGATCGCGAGAGAATCTCCAGATTCCTGACACCTCGTTCGCGATGGACAAAGGGCCGGTCGTCCCTTCCCACCGGTTACCGCGAAAAGCAGCTTCGGGAAGGACCGAGGGAAGCTTACGCACGCGATAAGAAAGAAAAAAACGAATAAAAATTAATGGGGGCACGAGAGCGTTCGGCTCGTAGCTCGCAGGGCTCTCGTCGTGGTCGTTTTTGTTCGATATATGGGGGAGCGAGCCGAAGGACCTCCACTCAGTTCAGAAGAACGGAACCGTCTGAGCATTTGCGGCTTTCGCCTGTCCGGACTCTTCGTTACGGCCGAAAGAAAGCCACCGGGCGGGGTGCCGCGGCGGGGAAGGGGAATCTACGAAGCCTCGCCGGGGCGAGAGAGGAGGGGGGGAAAGCAGAGAGAGAGAGAGAGAGAGAGAGAGAGAGCGCCCGACGGGGTTCACTTCCTGCCGAGGCGGTCGCACGCTCCGGCCGACGCCGGCCAATCCGCGACCGAGCGGCCCCCACCACTCGGCCCGAGGATTCCCGAGCGCCCCGGCCGCGATCGATTGGCGCGCCGGCCTGCCATCATTCCCCGCGACCAATCCGCGCCCTCCTTGCTCAACCCTGGGCGGGGATTCCCCTCGTGACGTCACCGCGAGCGAGTCGTCACTGATTTTTTTTTCTCTCTCTCTCTCTCTTTTCTCTCCGTCCCGCGTCTCTTCGCGCGCTCGCTCCTCGCTACATTCGAGACTACCCTCGCCCGTGAAAACTACAAATGTTTTTGCGCGCTCGCGCCGACGTTCCCGCGAGGAAACGCGGTTACGAGTTAACGAAAAAAAAAAATAAAAACAAAAAAAAAGAGAAGAAAATAATAATTCTCGCGGAGCTCGGAATAAACTCCGAACGCTCGCTGGTTAATTTCTTCAGTGTTTTTCGGGATATTTGATTTTTTACACGCTCGAACGAGCGCCCACGGCTTCGGGCACGAAAGAGCGATCCGGACGCTTGGAAATATAATTGCTCCTTGATCTCTTTTCGTGTCTCTTATTCTGGATCTATCTGATTTTTTTTTACGTGTTTCGGCTCACGAAAATGTATTCGAGATGCGTACACGTTTGAATTGATTGAATTTTTTGTAATTTGCTCTTTATAGAGTTTTTTTCGTGTTTTTTTTAGATATCTGATTTTTTACGCGTTTTTTGATTCGCAAATGTGGATTCGAGAGCTTGGAACAAATTAGAAATATTTGCTCATTGGATTTTTTCTTTTTATTTTGAGATGTTTGATTTTAAACGCGTTTGAATGCACGCAAAACAGATTCGACGTGAAAAAAATGTCGTTGCTGAAGGATTTCTGTAATTTTTTGAGATTTCTCATCTTCTTCCTTTTTCTCATAGACTGAAAATGGGACTCTTGACTAATTTTTCAGTTTTTTTGAGAGTTTTTATTTTATATTCTTGAAATATATTTTTAAAAATTCTAAAATTCATTAAATTTCGTTAAAATATAAATTTTATGAAGTTGTAAATGAAGTGCATATATTCGCAAGTCAATTTCCAAGTAATTTTTAAATCGATACGATTTAATACCAAGAAATGAATAATTAAATATCGATTATATATGTAATCGACATTTAATGGATTTTTTATATAATCGATATTTAACTATGCATTTCTTCGTATTAAAAAGAGTGACGTTTCTAATTAGCAGTTTTCGAGACGAGAGATTTTGTTTGAATATATATAGCACAGACCAGAAACTGGTATTAATTTAAAGCTTAAAAATTGGTACCTTAAAATCTATAAAAAATCATTTCCAAAATAAATTTATAAACTTTATATATCGAAAATCCAGAAGATTTTGAAAATTTATGACAAGGAAAGAAGGAAGTGAGTCATTGCTATATAATAACTATAATTAAACATTAATGTTTGTAAAATGATTTATATATAGACTAATTATAGCAATTACAAGCTTACCCACAGGGTCTTAGCAAGACCTGACAGGGTTAGACCGAAAATTTACCAAGTCCAAACCAGAAGCGAATTGATAAGAAGATGCTACGATCATTAGTATAATGTAACGATTTCAACAGAACTGCTTATTCAGAGACAATTTCTTATATCCTCGTCACAGTTTAATTTATATCAATTTACGGATTCTCAAATATTTTATTAAAAATATATAATTAATTTATATTACTAACACTGATAACAATAAATAATTCATTATTTAACTGTAAACAATTACAATATAACTTAATAATTATTATAAGATAAAATTTCTTTTTTACTTTTGACTATAAAGAGGGATATAGAAAGAGCTTCATATTTTTTTTAATGAAAATTTTTTATATTCTTTGAACAGATAAGCATCAAGTATTGAAAATTTTCATTTCTCAGAAAAGTATCGAGCTCCGCCCATCCCTGATTATAAATTTCCATTCATAAATAATTAATAATATTAGTTGATCTTTAAAAATTAACTTTACATGAAGTCGTACTTGAAATAAATTTTAATGCTCAATATAATTATTGTTGAATTAATCATAATATGAATGGATAAAATTAATCATGAAATTCATTTTCTATATAAAAAAGTCTAAAAAATATTTTAAAAATTTCGACTACGTAGAAAGAGTCGAAAGAAGTCGGAATAATATTTAAAACGTGTTCGTTTATGCGGGAGAATAGAAAAAATTAATGTGATTTTCGACAATATAAATATATCTCGAGTTCTATGCAGAAAAATCTCTTAAAATTTAATATACAAAAGATATAAAATTTATGCAAATTTTTAACAAAATTCTAAAAAAAAACATCGTTTCGTGGCTGATCCACCTTAATTCCGTAACGCTGTCATAAAACATGAGAACGCTTCGTGATAAGAATGAATGAGCCTCATATTATATATTTATTTTATCCGACTAGAGACCGAGAGAAAAATGCAATTTCGTTAATAATAGGAAAAATCTTGGTGCGGAATAAAGGGAGAGCTCGGGCGCGTGCCGGGAGCTTTTTTAATAGTCGAGAAGACGTCTCAGGATCGGAACGATGACAAAAAGAGGTGAGAAAAGTTTGAAAAAAGGCCAAAAAAAAAGGAGGTTGAGGAAGAAGAAGAAGAAAAAGAAGGCGGAGGAGGAAAAAAACGGTGAAATAGCGCGTAAATAATGGGCATCATCGATGCATCTCGGATAATGCGATCGAGAAGCGCCTCCGGGGATTGAGCGGGAGGGGGGGTTGTGTGTGAAGGGATTCGGCTCTTTATTGTGCGTTTAGCGAGGGCGCGAGAGCCGAAAAATCGTGAAAAAAATTCGCGGGCCGTAGTTGCGCCCTTACGGAGCTCCGATAAAAAAAAGTAAAGTAAAAAGTAAAGAAAGAGAGAGAGAGAAAATGGATAAAAGTGGCAGCAGCGGGGCGAGGAAGCTCGGAAATATATAAGGGCCGTCATTGTGCGAATTTATTCATGCTTTGTGCCCGGGCGCGAGAGAGACGGCGAGGGGGCGAGCAGCCAAGAAATGAAACGCGACCGGGTCCCGTACAAAGCGCGCGTACGATTCACCGCGGCTGGAAATACGCCGGATCGGGAGATCTCTCGCGCATTGTCGCCCCCGCCAATAC
This sequence comes from Cremastinae sp. A BG-2022a, assembly GCA_030522545.1. Taxonomy (NCBI): domain Eukaryota; kingdom Metazoa; phylum Arthropoda; class Insecta; order Hymenoptera; family Ichneumonidae; species Cremastinae sp. A BG-2022a. The sequence goes on along the minus strand of JAPYYW010003994.1, from coordinate 435 downwards.
GCCGCCGATTCGCCTCTCGCGACCGTTCCCGCTGTACCAATAATCCCATTCGACTCTACGAGCTTCATAAAGCTGAATTATCTCGTCAAATTCCTCGCGCATCGCCCATTTATAAACAAATATTTTAACACGTACAAATAAATCCATTAAAATAATCATTATTGTCCTAAAATATTATGAGTGACATTTGCGACACATATGTCGAATTTATATAGACGAATATTTGAATATAAAATAATAATATAATATATTAGAAATATTTATGTAAATGAAAAATAATAATATAGATATAGAAACTAAAAGAAAATTGTAATTTTTGTTCTGAGTCTACAATAATTAATACAGTCCGACACGCCAATAAGAACGATTTAATAAGAACGCTTCCCCGCTTTTTCGCTCGAGCGCTTCCCCCACTCTGACTCGAGTTCCGAGCTC
>JAPYYW010003993.1:0-12832 GCA_030522545.1 Cremastinae sp. A BG-2022a | reverse complement strand
TTTTAACACGCGCTCTTATGGAGAGTGTACAAAAAAATATGATATTTGTCATTAAATATCTCGACTTCTACACGGTGAAACTTCATAAAATTTGGTGCATATATATGTATATGACCTTAAAGAACGTTTATGCAAAATTTTAACGAAATCTGTCGACGCTTATTTTACCGACCAACCACCTTAAGGAGATTCTCGAATTTATACAATAGTATAGTCAATACAACGATTATTTGAGAATAAAATCTATAAAAATATTTTAAATTAAGATATACAGATTTGCCTTGTTTTTTAAACACGAGATTGACTCCTATATTCAAGCTTATTTTCGGAAGAATAATTTATTAAAAATTATTTTTACTTTTAAAAATTAGGCACTACTTTTGGATCACTTAGGTACATTGTCGGTTGGCTGTATAAATTAACTTAGATGTTCGGTGACTCTATATTTTTTGCTTATATTATTAGTTATATCCTCGTAGGAGCATTGTATCAAAATTTCATATTATTATTTTAAATGTGTAAGTGTTAATTATGTGATTGAACATCCATACTTCACATATAAGTTAATTTTTGAAGCACCTTCAGTTATGCCGTTAATAATTTGGTAAGATGAAATATATCCCCCGATTTGCGTAATGTGTATCGGTTAAAGAATCTGTCTTCCGTCGATAAGCAATTACAGTGCCATCATCATTAGGATAAGTCAAACAGTATGCCCTTCGCTGGAAAAGAACAAAGAATTTAATATTTTTATAAAATATAATTCGCGAGACCGTTGTTATTTTAAAGTGTATACGTATCAAGATTAAAATTTTGTTCGACTTACACATACAGGCATTTGGCCATACTCAAAATACATATAAGTATTAATTTTGCTGACTGCACTATTTTAAATTTTAGGCAGTTGTCTTTCACATTTACTCATTTTTCTTGCATTTGATACATAGAGAGCAGTATTTAAGTAAAAAAATATTGGAAGAATAGAGAAGAAAAAATATGAGTTGGAAAAATTGTTAAAGTAACTTTAAATATCCAGTTTTGAAGTTAGATGGGTCTTAGATGATCTTAAATTTGGAGTTTGTTGTTTTCTACAACTTTTCTTAGCCAAACAACTTAGTCAGTAATAAAAACGTATAGTTGACTTAAGGTAATGTGAAAAATACCCAATTTCGAGTGATTTTTCGGACAAATCCCACGTTTGTATTTTTCAAGCAAATTAATTGAAATTTGAATATGTTATGCAATATACACTATACTAGTGCATGACAATCTTGGAACTTCAAAAAACGAAAAAAAAATTTTACCTTGTTTTTTTTTATTTTTTTGAAATTCCATGAATGTCATGCACTAGTTTAGCGTACACTGAATAACAATCAAATTTTAATTCATTTGCTTGAAAAATACGAGCGTGGGATTTGTCCGAAAATTCACTTAAAATTGGATGTTTCACATCACTTTAAAGATCGAATTAATGGCAAGTACCCTAGCTCTTAATGGCTAAATTTACCTGACATTCAGCCTTTAGTTTTTCTGTTTTACAGAAAACTTCAGGTCCCTGAAGACAAGGAGACGAAATGTCGTAACGATCACAAATTTTAGTTTTCTGTAAGATGAAAAACATATGATTATTTTATTGTATAAACACTATGGTTGTAATTGTCAATTTCATCATTTGATAAGCAATTTATTGTTTTTAGATATGAAAACTTTATCAGTGAAATTCGCTAATAAGAATATAGTTATGCTCCAAATAATTTATTTCTATTTCATTATGACGGATTAATTAAAATAGAATTTAAAATATTATTAGATTTAACTTACGTCACATTTCTGCTTAAGAACTGGGTTTTCGCAATATTTGGCAGGTACTTTCGGGCAGGGTCGATTTGTGGTGATTAACTGTATATAAATTACAAAAAGTTAACAAATTGTTTGCAAAACAGAAAATTATCGCTTGTACACTTACCATTGGTGAAGCCATAACGTAGGCAACGAAGATTAAAAAAATTAATAGAAGATTTATTTTTCCTGAAAGAATTAACTTATTAGAATCAAAATCATGAATTTTCACAATTATTTTTATTAAATTCTTTGTAGGAAAATAATAATTACCCATTTTCAGAAAATGTATTATATTTTCAGGTAAAATTTTATAAATCTTTTTAAAGTTTTATTTTTATAGAATGTCTTGTAATAGATGAAAATGAAATTCAACCACAAAATGTCACGCGACCAGAATAGTTTGGTTCAGAAACAAGAACTGTTAGTCTCATGGACTATTGACTCTTATTTATACGAAACTAGGTGTCTAATACAAAATCGAGCTTTTCGCCTCTTGCGGTAAATGATCGAACTATTGGCTAACAAATCGGTTCGTTCACAGAACTTGTGTGTCAAAAAATGTTAATTTAACAAATTCTTGTTATATTTTTCTTTTTATTTAGAGAGGGAAAAGAATTTATAAATAATTTGTATTGATTATAAATAAATGTTTAAAAAAACAATCAATTATATTGACCAACAAAGTTTTGTCTGTGTAGAATTTATATTTTTGTATATAGATAAAAATATACTACAACTGTACAGTAAAATATCACACGTGACAATAAGAATGAAAAGAATGAAAAAATATCTTATTGGTAGATATAAAATATCATTCAATGTCGCATTTGTGTTTGAGCAAATAAGGAAAAAGTTACCGGAAAATTTTCTCTCTGTCTTTTTTCCTCAATTTTTCTTTATTTTAGTTACAATTAGGGACGCTGATGTCATCGTTCGCATTCGACTGTCATAAATTTCTTTTATTATCAGTATTACCTTTATCGCAGTTATAGATCTTTCTTATAATTTATTTGACAAAATTCTCACTTGTCATCGTTAATTATGACGTATGGGCGTATTAGTCCAAAGTAATTAAGAACCACAGTACGGAATTTTTCCTCATATAAGAAAATCGAGAAAACTTGCAGAAGACATTATGTTTTCAAACTTATCTAAATGAGTTTATAATTTTTATTTTTACATTCTTAAGATATTTCTACCGCGATAATACGTTCAGAAGTTTCCTTCCTATATGTAAGCTAAAGGTAAAATTATCGATTGAAATTTTTTTCTATATATTTAAAAAAAATATACTAAACAAACCTTTGATGTCGTATAAATATTGGTGGAAAATTTTAGAAAGCTTTACCATCTAGAATTCAAGATATTTCATGTTGAAAATCATAGCTTTTAACACAGACTCTTATGGAAAGTTGCAAAAAGTTATGATTATCAACAATAAATATCTCGATTTCTAAATGGAGAAACATTTAAAAATTTGACACACACTTGAGCACCATGTTAAAGAACATCTGTGTAAAGTTTTAACCCTAGAACCCTACACAGGGGTTTCCAAACCCCAGAAAATTTTACGATCTTAGAATTTCGAAAATTTTCAATTGCATTTTTCTCAGGATAAATAAAGAATGAGATTTTTTCTAGTAGTTAATTTCATTTTCCAGAATTTAAACGATGAAATAAAAAAGAATTAAACCTCCGTACGATAAATAAAAGGGTCGGTTACATCCATTTAAAGTACCGGGGTTAGCGTAACCCCAGCATAGGGTATTTGTCTCATATACAGATAGTGTAGGATCCTAGGGTTAAGAAATTTTACAGAAAATCATTTTTACCATAAAACCACACAGTAGAACTAGCTTAGAGTAGTTCGGCTATTTGAACAAGTACGGTGAAAATTCACCAATTTTTGCGGTAAATGATAGCTCAAAGTCCCCTGATTATAATAAGAACATTTTTGGAGCCTCTTGTGGAGCGAAATTTTTAATTATTTCATTCAAAAATTTTGATTTTTAACGCAGTACCTTATGGAAGAACTCACAATGATTTAAACTGTAAAAAAACTAATCGGTGATTGAGCTCCAGAAAAGTTTCCACCATAAAGAAAATTTATCACAGATTCTGTTTATTTTAAGAAAACATTACCTTACGGCGCTTTAAAAAAAGAAAACATGAATTTTTTTTTGATTTTAACATGTCGGAAACAGATGGCAGATATTATTTTAGTACATTCACGTTATAAAAATATTTTCAATGTAAATGTTTATTAATTTTATTGATAATTTAGACTTCAATTTAATCAATATAAATTAGTTGCCAACTTGAATACTCATATAATGGTCAAACTATCTTAAGGAAGGAATCGCGTGACAGACTATTCAAAAGTTTGGCTGTACGTGTTAATTAACTAAATGTTGAATCATCGCTTGAATTTTTTTTTGAGATAGAATTTTTTCAAAATTTATACCGATCTTCTTTGCCATCATATCAACATATGCGCAAAATTTAAAGAGGCTTCACCATGTCGTTATCGAGATATTTATTTTAAAAAATTGCTACTTTTAACATGAGCCCTTATGAGAGATCAAAAAATGCGACAACTTTCAGCAATTAATATCTCGATTACTAGATTGTAAAGTTTCATAAAATGTAGCATACATTTCGACATGACCTCAAAGAAGATTTGTGCAAATTTTAAAGAAATTCTGTCTCAAACTATTTTCAAGCGACTCCTATACTTTAAGGGAAAAAAAAGGGATTAAAATGTACTTCGTCGGAGTCATTGGACTTTGGGTCACGTTGCGTTGATTTTTATTAATGTCGCTGTTTACCGACTCGTCGCATTATGCGCGAAGGGTGAAATATCGTAAAAATTCTTTTCAACGACGCGGAGTCAACCTGAGTCGTCGTCGTCGTCGTACTCGGTTTGTGCGCGAGTCTGGATGCGATATATTCTCGATATTATTCTGACAAAACAAAACGAACAATGAACGGAACAGCTCGGCGAGCGAGCTGGAATCCACTGGAACGAATGAGCCTCTCCGTTGCAGTTGTGCAATCCTGCCACCCCCTTTTTCCCTTTCGTTCCTCCTCCTTCCTCTCCGAGACGCCTGCGTGAATATCCCCGACTGATTTATGCCCGCGGCATATTGACTCGACTGTTATGTTTGTTAAAAGCGAATGAAAAATCTCAACTTTCGAGTTTATCTGTCTGCAAATTTTTTTTTCTTCATTCCTCCCTTTTCTTCCTTCTTTGATATTTGGAAAATAATTTACATGTATCGTGCACGAAATATGCTAATATATTGTAAAAAATATTAAAAAAAAACTTTATCGATCCTTTAAAAAAAAGAAAAAAAACCGCTTTCTTATTCGAAAATTTACTAAATTACATCTGATGTATTTAATATTATGCATTTAAATGTTTATATTAAAAAAAAATAGTTGTCGCGATTTCAATTAATTTTTATTAATATGTACAATTAAGTTCAATAAAAATGAAATTAAAAAAAGGTTTAAAAAATTAGTCTATATTTTCATACAGAACAATATATATTTACTTATTTTTAAAATATTGAGTTCAAATAAAATAAGTCTCGTCGTTGAATTTTTCATTCATCAGTTTCAAAAGGCACACGTGCGTATAATTCAACACTCGTCCATCAAGACTCGAACTTCGCATTTTTCTCAGACAGTTCGTTGTTGCCTGCTGCGTTTCCGCAAGTTCTCATTCACCCTCAGGCTGTTTTAATATATTTTTTATTATTATATCCCATTATTATAATTATTATTACTTAACGAACTCAAGCTTCACTCCAACGTGCGAAATTACTCGTTAATCTCTCGCGATACTTCTATTATCAATCCTCTCTCACTATATTTATTAATTTTTTTTATTTTACGACTGTTTTAATTAAGAATCATGGTAATTTTGCAGATAAGGGCTTTTCAATACAATTCGCTATGATTTTTTGAATAATATAATATCACTTTATAATTATGATTAATAAATAACAGTTTAATAACTAATGACTATGACTGAAAACTTTTAAAAAATTTTTACTCTTGGTATTTTTAAAACAATTGAATTTGAAAATATTTTCTCTTTTTATGCAAGATCAAAAAGATTCATGATTTTTCAAATATTTTCTATATCTGAAACATTTAAATCTACGTTTGCAATTATAATTTTTGAAATTTCTTTGTGAACATCAATAAAAACCATATATTGTATGGTAATTTTGCCATATATGTATATTTTTTTCTTTTTCAAAAATCACAATAAAAATGTAGGAAATCATAGTTCAAATGACATTTTATCATCGTTTATTTTAATATCATCCAAAGTGGGGAAAAGTGTATTTTAAAAAATATATCTCGTCACCTGTGAAAACACATTTCTCTTCTATGAGAAATTGATCACGCGTAAAATAATGATTTCACAGTCATCTTCGTTGATATTTGCATTTGCGTTGATTCGAGTATTGCAACTGGAAATAGTGTAATGTAAAAAGAAAACAAACGAACGTCTCTTGTTGAAATATCGCTGTTTACAATTCTTATGAATGTTTCATCGATTAAAAAAAAATGTCTCCATTTTTCAAAAAAGATCTTTACCTGCCTAAATACTCAAATTACTTTTAAAATAAAACTTCGAACATCAATGTTATGAGGGAATGAGTCTTGAATTTGGCAATTATAGAAAGAATAAAAAATGCCCAAGTATTTCATTTTTCAAATGTCGATAACGGGTATAGTATTTTATGTTACATTTCGTGTACCTGAAACTGACAAGTATTGTTTGGTCTTATCGACGGACGTCTATACTCTGTATGCTCTCCTGTCCAGAAAAAAATCTCAAGATTGCCGAAAACCCAGTCGAGACAAGACACGTCGGGAGCAGAACTGTCTGATGAAATAGTACATCATTTTTTTTATTTTTTACTTTGTACTTTAGTACCATGTTAAAGAACATGCTCACAAATTTTTTAAAATTTTTTTTAAAGAAACCACTTTCATCATGAAGTAAAAATAAAACTATTTTTATTTATTTTTATTCCATTGAAAATTTTGACATTACAAAAGAATATGATTTAAATATTTAAAACTGATGCAGAAAAGATGTAAAATTACGTAATTGGTATAGATAGAGAAAGAGGGAAAGTGAGAGAGAGAGAGAAAAATGAGAGATAATAGAAAACAAAGCAGAAAATACAGAAATTTTTTTTTATGAAGTTCCAGAAAGGCGAATTTTTGTTTCACCGATGCACATTTCGTTTTTTTTTTATGTACGAGTTTGAACGGGAAATCCCGTTTTTTCGTCAAAAAAAGTTTACCGAGCAGATGCTCGGAAAAAAGTTTGCCGTCTGCTTGCCTTGCACCGCGCTATACCCTCTTTTCACAGCAAAACAGTTACTACGGAAGAATAAAATTTATAATCGGGAATTGCCGTGAAACTCCGCTGCGTTTATTTATCTTCTTTATTTTATTTATACGTGACTTTACGAGGGGGAACTCGGTTGTTTTTATTTTCAACGATCGAGCTTTTTCCCCCATTCGGTGAAATAATTGAAAGGAGAAAAGTTTCGGTACCGAACAACTCTATAGATATACAACTTTCGCGAAAGATTTTTAGAAAAATAACTAATGTTCTATGAAATTGAAAAATGACTGTTTTCGAAAATTCTTTTCCCAGAGAATAAAGGTTCCTCCCGAGAGATCAAAATAAAATGGTCGTCACATTATTTTTTTCTGCGAAGGATATATCTTTTCAAGTATTTCTATATACATAATAATCCAGTATTGGATTTATATATAATACGGTCCAAAAAGTTTCGAGATTGGGAAGAAAGCGAGGAAACTCCACCAAGCTTCGGAGCTAGAAAGAAACAAATTACATATCGATTCTTCATTATTATATTATTGCACTTATATATATTCGGTCGAAACTTTTAACGAGTTGCCGCATCCTCCCAAACAGTGGCTTCATTTCTTATCCACTTCAACCTCTACACAAAGGAAGAGACTTCAACTTTATCTCTCGCAATAAATTCCAGCCGGAAATTGTAATGCCCTGCGTAAAAATTATCTCGCAGTGGAAAGAAACGAATTGCAGCACGCGCTGCATTTTTGGAATATTTTTCATATTATTCAGGAGTGAGTTTCTCGATTTCATCTGTGAGAGGGAACGTTGTTCGGACTCTTGAAATAAATACCTCGAGCAAGAGAGCTAAGAGTGGAGTATATAGCAAAGAAAAATATTTAAGATTTTTCCTATCATACAGTTTGTTAAAAAAGTTAATAAAATTTATCTAACCTGTTTTATATTTCTCCTTCATTCCATGATATTTTTAAACTGAAAAAAGTCATTGTTAAATATTTTCTTAAATTCAATATATGTTTTATTTGTTTTTAGATCACAATAAAATTATAAATGTATATAAACGATAAATTTACGTATTTTACGTAATCGAAAAATGTTAATTCATAATAATAATAATGACGAAATTATAAAAATTTGGAATGTTTTTCCAACATACAATCACGTAATTCTGAAAATGTAGCACCCCAGAAAAACAGACAGTTTTTTTTTGTTAAAAAAAGTCAAACTATTATATTTTTGGCTAAAATTTGATATAATAAGTAATATAGAGATATTATAAAATCAGTCTGGGAACGTTCAAAAGTCGCATGTACAATAAGTTTGTAAATGATTATGGTTAGATAATCCTTTATTAAAATGACTTTTTTGTGATAATTTGATGCAATATAATTTTCATTATTTATTATCATAAAATTCTCGATTTTTTAACCATAGACTACAATATTAATTTAGATAATTTTTTTAAACAATAAACCAATTGACATTGTATGAACAATTATAACAATTTTTTTAAATTAAATGAATTCTCTTAAAATTGATAACTTATTACCATGAACCAAATTGAACAGTGATCATTTGTCATTCATATATTCAATATAAATATATGCAAATTTACCACATAGAGACAATATGCCAAAGTATTTCAAATTCTAAAAGTCTACTGTATTCGAAATCATTTAGCGAATGATTGCCATATATATTCGACGCAAACATTTTTCAATTTTCTGAATTTTTAAAAAACACTCGAATTTGGTTGTAAAAGCACTGCAACCCGGCGCAGATAAGCAGGAGAAAAATAATTTTTCGAGTCGCATGAAATGGTTTTTATCGGGAGATATTTGGAGAACGATCGCAAATATGGCAGGAGATTGAATTAAGGGTCGCTCGCGATAAAGTGGCGCGGTGAGGAGCGTGAAGGGGAGGGAGGGAGGTGAGGAAGAAGGGAAAGGGAGATATCGGGGACGGATTTGCAACGAGGCCAAAGCCCGGATTCAGCTGAGAGAGGAGCGTGGGCGAATGAGCGAGAGCGGAAGAAGGGGAGGATGGCTTCATAGCCAGGGTGCAGATCGGATCGAGAAACGCGCTCGCTCGGGGCTGGTGGCACTGACACGCCGACCTACATATCGGCCATTGTACTTCTCTCTCCGTCCCATTACGTCATTCCCCCGATCCCGGGGTACACGAGAGAAACGTCGAAATCTGATTCGTCGACTCGAATGGATTCTCCGCACTCGGCGGTGCTTGCCTGTACAGATGGAACGTTGCCCATCACACCTTACGCCTTATTGTTCCACAACAGTGCCTGCTCCCTGTCCAAAACTCCCTCCGATAAGAGATTGCTTTTAATTTTGCCCATTACACGCTTGACATTTTTTTTTCAGTAATATACAAATAAGAGCTAGGTTCCAAAAAAATAATTTTTTTTTTTCGTCTTAAGATAGTTCGATGATTATTGGCCGTCCAGGATTTTACAATGAAAATTGGTGTATATTGAGATTGATATATCACTTGACTCGTGTCCGAACTTTAATATCATTCCACCGTCTAGAAAACGAAATATTAATAATTGAAAATTTTCGGTAATTCCCATAAGCCTATAATGTTAAAAGATGCGATCCTCAAATTTTTCACACCTAATAAAACATCAAAGAACGTTAATACAAATTTTTAACGAATTTTATCTTGGGAAAAAATTTAGTTAATAAATTTGCCTCAACTATATATGCTAAGCCTAAAAGTCTGAATGCGTCCATCATCGAAATACCTTAAATTCTTTCAAGACGATATAAAAAAGATGTGTGCTGATTTCAGGCCTTATAAAAAATATTTAGTATAGTTTCAGATCGCAATTTTGCATTTCCTATGTAAGTATTGATCAAACTTTTCATCTTTCAATTTTGGATTTGGTAGATTAATGAATTGTAATGAATTGTACATGTTTTTGAAGAATATTTGATGCTCTACAAAAAATATTTTTTTCATCATTTTTACACTCTATACATAATAAAGGTTAAACTTGAAACTATATAAAAATTCACTTTTTTCGAGATTTATAGAAAAAACTACTAGGCTAGTTAGAAAATATATCGTGACATTATTTGTAAAGTATATTTTAACTGATATACAATCGTATGCCATCGAATCAATTTTTAGCTTCAACAAATTTATTTATTAATAAAAAGGTACCTTGAATGTAAATAGAACAACTATATATAGGTTCAATAAAATACGAATACTTAGGTGAGTTTTTTTAATACGCTTAGTGAATCAATCAATAGGTACAACATACAATCTTTAAATGAAAATATATGTTAGTAAAATATTCTAATAATCTGTATAATTAATCTAATATTTATACCCAAATAATATCATAAAAATTAAAATAATTAATTCCTCAATTTTTCGAGATACACAAATAATGATTTTTTCAAACTCTTGTATATCCGATAAAAAATCATTTCTATTTCATTCGACGTATTAATAGTAATAATAAATGAATATCGCAACAAAAAAAAATAAATCAAAACACAATTTGCCAGATTTCCCGAAATAATTTACTCCCTCACTATTTCAACCCCGGACTCATTCGTCGAGCAGAGATCGTTCGGTTAAATGTGTTGCGTGAAAAAAAGTTGTCATCGTCGGGTTCTTCCATAAGATCGTTTTTTTTTCAGAGGTCCGCTGAATATGAGGTTAGGGTGAGCTTTGTAAGAACCAACATTACTTTGTTCCCTCGTGATCATTACCGGAACTATCGCAAGCTCCATTGACAGCCGGAGTATCCGAGATTGCTGAGCCATAGACCGTACATAATGGCCGAGCGAGGGCTCCCCTTGCATTGTACGATCTCCGGAGAAACGGTAAAAGCTCATTTTTTCGACAATGACTGAAGAGCTTTTCGCTTCCAATTTTTGTTTTCCTTTTTTTTTAAACACACAAAAATTCACGTTTTAGTGTTTTATTTTTTGTTTATTTTTTGTAATATTTATATATATTTAAGATAAGTATCACAATAGCTGAATATGTCTAAGGGCATATCTTTAACTTTATTTTGAAAATATTTCAAGTAAAAAAGTATGTTTCATATACTATATAGTTGTAAATATTATTGGCTAATATTTTAGCGAATTAAATCTTAATTAAATTAAATTAAATTAATTTATTTTAACTTAATTTCAAACTGTTGTTAAATTTTTACGGACTTGACTACTGTACGATTATATTATACGTACAGATAACTACAATGCACCTTAATTACTATTTGTCCATGTTTATTCATTATTCTAATTTCTTTTTTAATTTCGTGCCTTTTTTTTAATTTTTATTTTGTTTGCAAAAAGAGTCGTCAGGTTCCATTCCGCGATGTACATACGGCGCTTCGAAGCGTTCGCGCACCAAACGAACAGCCCCGGGGGAGATTAGCTCTCTTATTCGCAGAATTTATGGAGATGAAAAGCCACAGGATTATACTGATAATATGTAAATGCGACAAAATTCCAAAGTTTCGTTGGGAAACATGACGAGAGATTGCATTTCTTTGATCCTGAGATTCTAACGAGGCCCGTAACCCAAGAAACTCTTTCCAATTTGCATTTCCTTCGCGTTTGTCATTCGCGATAAATGCAATGGAATAATGCGTGGAATTTGGCCTAAATCATCGTTGAAAATCTCTCGAATTAATCTCACCGCTGTTTATTCATATAAAGCCTGTATTTTTAAAAATATAGCTTTTATTTTATGCTCTGTTATTATTTTGCGATGTGGAAAGTGACGAGCAAAAAAACAATGAACCAGGGTATATATTTTAGCATTTTAACAACTTGGGAAATTTTAGGCATTAGATTGATTTGCTATCTACATTCGATACATAATAAATTTTGGGAAATTTTTTACTTTATTTGCATATAAAAGAGGAAAGAATTTTAGGACCATATTCAGATTTATGTTTTTAGCATAAATTCTTCACAGCTTTACATATACATGTATGTGTTCAGTATTCATTATAATGAATTCTCTAATGAGTAAAAAATAATTATAATAAATATATGTATATGTTTATCAAGAAAAAGCTCAAGTAATTTTTCCACAATGTTTAGTCATTTTCGAAATACTTCTGTTATACGAACCAAACAAAATTGATCTTAAAAAGTCGGTTTAAACTTAAGCTATCAAGATCGTAAATATTATTTAACGTGAAATATTTATCTGATAATTATCAACATTGTCAATAGCAGATGACAAATTTCCAAACTTGTCATATGAATCCATATTTTGACAATAACAATATCTTGGCTCAAATGACACACTCTAATGTTGATTTAGTGAGTTTTGTAATAATATTAATAAAAGTCTTACTTTTATTAAGATTTTTTCAAGTTATTGCTAAAGACAGTGCACAATGTGCAGCTGTCCATAAAAATAGTGTCTCAAGTCTCGAACTGGAGATGTAACTATGAATAAAATATAATTTAGAAATGACTTTTATGAATATGACAGAAGTTTCAATGCATTTGTCTCATACTTTTAAGAATTTTTAATTCCTTAATGAGACTACGACACTCCGAAATATTCTTCGTGTCGCTATTTCAATTTATTAAGTCGCGAGTAAAT
>JAPYYW010003992.1:0-12834 GCA_030522545.1 Cremastinae sp. A BG-2022a | reverse complement strand
AATTTATTTTTGTTTCGATGGTTATTCCAACTAAATTCATAGATGTAAACTGACAGTTTGCAGAAAAAGAACTGACAGATTCTCAAAACGTCAATCTATAACCAAAGTTAGTACGCGCGAAGCGCGTATCGCATTGCCTAGTTCAAATATAAAATAAAGAAGTAACTTTCCTGCGTTCTTAATCAATTCAATAATTATCCAATTATTCAAAATTAATTAATTATTATTATTAATAATTATCCCAATTATTCGAAATTATTTGGAAATAAAAAAAAATGTATCAAAGACCATCATCGAATTTTTCTACTTAAGCGAAAAAATGGAACAATAACAAAAAAACTCGTCTCGAATCTCGATAAAGAATCTCGGACGAAGGAGTAAAATGCGGTAAAAAAATGTTGTTCCGGTATAAGCGTGGGTCGGTGATGAAAAATCTAAAAGAAAAGGGTTTATCCGTGCGGAATCGTAACGGCGGAGAACGTGGCGCGCCCGTTGACATTGCGAAACGTTTTGACGTCGTCTGGCTCGAAATTGCGCAGTTAAAAGGAGAGAAAGGGTTTTAAGAGAGAGAGAGGCGGATCTCGAAAGGGATGAGGAAAGCTTTGTCTATCGAGGTTGAGGTTAGGACGTGGCGGTTGGAAAAGTTGGAAACTGGAGGCCGGGCACTTATGCAAATGGGGCCAAAACCCGGTTTACATCAGGAAGCGAGACGGAAGGAAGGGGGTATATTCCCTGCTCTTTTGCCGGGTTCTCTCTCGTCGTATCGACAAAAGAGGAAGCCCCGAGTGTCTCTCCGCGCGGCATGTTAACCGGAAGTGTCGTTCGAGTCGCGACGGAATCTCCTCGCGCGATGTCCATGAATTTTACTCGGTGTGTTCAACTTTACGAATTTTCCTCTCGCGACGTGAAATTTCGCTCGTGCGAGCGCCACGCGAAATTATCTCTTCGTGTGAGTTTCTCTCGCTCCGTATATATCTTTCACCGTGTATTATTCCGTATACGGCGATATTTGGCTCGTATTGGTGCGCCGTGCATGAATTTTCCAAGAGCAAGAGGCCGCAGTTTATTCTCCCTGCTGGCCTGCTGTATATGAAACGGATGCCAGGGCAAAGTTTACAAAGTCCCGAGGATCCTCTCTCGTACGCTCCGATGTCCCGAAGCGCTCTCGGCGCACCTGAGCCCCGCATCTTCGCAACGAGAATAACAAGAGGTTTCTCGACACTCTCTCCCTGCTGGAGCGCGACACGCGACCGACCCCCCGTCAACGTCCCGATCGATTTGTTTCGAAACAACTTTATGGCTCCGGGAGCCATTTCTTCTCAAATGTCCGTCAGACATTTTCGTGTTACAGGGGAAATAAAAAGGAACAGTTTTTGTCACTGCAGCTATGTAAATTAGTAATGAAATTGTAAATAACTCGTATCTGTATTAAATCAAACTTTTTTTGGACCAAGTATAAAAGCTCTCAGTGTATACTTTTTGTATATGAATAACGTGTATAGAGAACACAAATTTAATTCTGGTATTATTTTTGTTTGCCTGGAATTATATGTACCTGTTTATTCGTATGCTTGAAAATCACATAAAAGACTAAGGTGATTTTAAGACTTGTGACTTAAGTAAACTACTTTATGTTTACATGATACGATTAGAAAGGAATATCAAATAACTTTCTTTTATTTCACTTTTATAATTACTTATGAATTTTTGGTTCAAGATTTAAAAAATCTAGTAACCTGCTCCCTTTTCCTATTTCAAAAGATGTTGAAGTTCCCCTAGAAAAAATGTTTAACGTTGACAATCAGGCCAATGCTTGACTAATATTGGCCAATATTGGCCAAGCATTGACATAACTGTGAACGTCAAAAATTTGTTTCTATAGAGTCACATCGATTCTGATGAACAATTTTTTTTAACTGATCTTCTTGATTCTTGATCCTGGTTCAGAATATCTTAAAAATAATGTACGCAAAGGGAAAAAATTTTCCGCCCTCGAAACATACCCTAATTAAGAGATGAAAATTTCAAAAAATTCCAACCAAGTTCCTATTGGATAGGGAAACATTCATGCTTCGAGGTATCATTCTCAGAAACATCAGAAAGTCATGAAAAAAATTTGTAACAAAATCCAGGTCCGGAACAACGAGTACTGTACAGATAAAACGCGCCCACCGAAACAAATTATGCTCTTAAAAATATGCTTCGCTCATTTTATGAAAATTGTATCGACATACATAGTATATTCATTATAAGTTTCCTGAATGCAAACCATTTAAGAATATAATTCTAGAATGTATGGCGTTATTATGCATGAGCAGAAATCTGATGCAATTGGATGAAATATTCAAGCATGTGTGCATACTTCTACTAGGTCATCGGACGAGTGATGATAAAACATAAAAATAATTAGAAAAAATGGTAAGAAGAAACTTTTTTTTTCAGAAACTTTTAAACAGATGCAATAGTTGTTATTTAACAGACGCTACATAGCTGTTTGTAAGCATTTTTTGGTTTTTTAATATATTTATTTTTCAAGGCTTGTTTCCGAGCAATAATATCATGTTGGTGAGACACATTGAGAAGAAAAAATCCTATTTATTATAAAAAGGAAAACATACTTTTCTTCATCAACTGAAATATGAAATTTTTATTTATATTTATCAAACACAGAAATATTACGAATTCGTTTTCTAAAACTCGTAATTATACCGTAACATGAAAAAAAAACTATATTAAGTTAATGTCTATGTGTGGATGTTTGTAATCGTCTTTCAATTTTTTTAATAAATGTATTTCTCAAGACTCGTTTACGAGCAATAATCACGTTGGCTCGAATGTTGGCGAGACGTCGAGAAGATAAAAAAGCTGCGTGGAGTTTGGAAAAGGGGAATATATACAGCCCCTTCGATCCTCGGCACAATAACGCGCTGGAACTCCGAGAGAGAATTCCATGGGATTCCCCGTGAAATTAACATCGCTAGGATTCCAGAACGAGACGGAACGAGGGATCGTGAATCACTCAGGGAACTAAGGAAGCGTGTGTGCCCGTGTGCGCCAGACACGATTGCGCGAAATTGCGGTAAACCTTTTGGCAGATACGTAATTCGATTGTTCTTGCCCGATTTCTCGAGGCTGCGAAATGGGCTTGTTAAATTATTATTACAATCACCGATCGTGACTTGAGAAAAAAAAGTTAATGATATTTGCGCAAGTAGCATTGAAGACACACTTTACTTTGTGTAGACTGGTAAATTTTTAATAACATCGTATATATGTCTATACACTCACACAATTTTAAACGAATAAATGATTTTTTTTGCACTCTGTGTAGCAGTTTGGATAAATTTGAGGATTTTTCGTATTGAAGAAAGTAAATTGGATTAATAAATTGATAAAAATTGTTGTTTTGGATTCAATTTTTAAAATTCTTCTATACCATTATACATATTAGGGTACGAAACAGACATATAATAATTGTATGAAATAGTGGTGAAAATTTGAAAAATGTGATGGATTCGTGATAGAAATTGTTTTAATGATCGGAAAACAAGTATTTAAGATGGAACGATGTTAAGACTTAACAAGATTGTGAGTATTGGTGAAACGCACATAAACAAGTCACGAACGAAAATCTGTGTTTAAAAAAAAGTTACTTAGATTAATTTACACATTATTTTTGCAAAATAGAATAAATCATTCAAATGAAAAAAATTAAAAGAACATTAAAGTCTTTAAAGTCTTTAAATCGAAGTCTTTAAACAAAAAGACATTTGAAAGATAGATATACAAGAAAAATAAGTAAACTTTTGATGTACTATTTTTGAAGAAAAAGTTGATTTTTATTCAACTAAAAAGTTTGATTGGGTATATAACTAATTTATACTAATTATACCCAAAATATCGCTGCATTTTGAAAATGTATATGATTTTTTAAATACATTTTTACAAATATATAATTATCTAAATACGAGATGACACCACACTGCAAGAAATATTTTTTTACAAATTCTTGTCGAACCAATTATTAAACATTTTCGGCGGGTGCTGACATATTCTCGAGAAATGATAAATAACAAAGTGAAATAGTGAAATTAAAGTGAAATAGTTCTATCTAAAATGATGCCTGACTATATGCGTAAATAAAGACATGCGCTTCTGAAAAATGCATGAAATAAGAGGTAATGGTTTGACGAATGAGAAGAATTCGCGAGAGACGAAAAGGAGACCGCCGAATGTGGCAAAGTTCTAGAAATGTAGACTTTCATCGGTGTGGAGTTCATAGCGGCCTGAAACGAGGGCTAATAAACGGTAGTGCCATAAAGAAGCCCCTGCGGACTGGGATGACGTGAAATCGTCGTCTGAGGGGAAGAAGGATAATTTTGCGCTGTATTCGCTCTGTCCTGGCTC
Organism: Cremastinae sp. A BG-2022a; assembly: GCA_030522545.1. Lineage (NCBI taxonomy): Eukaryota > Metazoa > Arthropoda > Insecta > Hymenoptera > Ichneumonidae > Cremastinae sp. A BG-2022a. Next base: position 8,427 of record JAPYYW010003992.1, on the reverse strand, counting down.
TGGAATAAGCGCTACCGTCTTGATGGCCTCGGAGAAATTGTCATACACAGATACACGCTACCCAGAGCTTCCTCGTGATAATAATTTGCCCGCGAAACTATTACGGCTGACCGTAAAATTAAGCGAGCGTTAAAGGAGCGCTCCTCGCATTTAGCATCTGAAAATTTATCTCAAGTACCTGGGGCGACCCTCCGAAAGGACAGAACGATAAAACGGAACACGAAACTCGTCAACTTTACCCTCGTTTGCATTCGTCCTAAATTTTGCTTATTATATTTTATTCCTTAAATTTTGTATCTACGAAAAAAAAAGAAAAAAAAAGAAATTCCCCAAGAAAAAGTTTGAACGACGAAAAAACAAAGATTAATAAATACAAAGTCCTTGAAATTTTCATTCAGTCTTTCGAATGTCAAATTCTCACTTGACAAAGTTTCACGGGGACTCTAAAGAATTTTATTGTCCTCGTAAAACTGGAGAATATTTAACGCGCCCGGAAATAAGCTTCCGAATTCAAAGATTTCTTTCGCTCGGACGAGCTTTCGCTTTTATCGGCTTTGATTCGAGCTGGAGGGAAGGAAAAATGAAGGCTGTTTCGCGAAGAGAAAATATATAGTAAACGAATCGAATTCAAGCTCTGTTTCTCGATTCATTTTTTTTTTACGGAAGTCAAAGTTTCATGCACGCTGCGAGATTTACGCAAGGTCCATGCCCTGTTCGCTCCCTTTCTCTCTCTCGTCTCGTCTACGTGTGCGTGTTTCCCGACGCGATCGATTTTAGGCTCATGCCGGACCGGCTTCTCCGCTCGCGAACCCGTCGGGGCATCCCCGTCCGTGAGAATTCTCTCCCCGTCTCGTTGTCTACGTGAAAATGCGCCCACAGACAGCCCAGACAGACCGGACTCGAGACACTGCGCTGTTTTATCTCTCGTTAAAAATCGATTTTTCTATTTTCATTTCCCAAATACATTTTTCAAAAATAGTTATTATTTCTCAGCTGTATAATTATACTTATATTATACACGTTTATTAATGGAAACTTTCGTATTAGCCCTTATTTTTTATTTCATTTATCACTATTTTATAATTTTCGTGCATTTTATAATGGAGAGAATTTTCGTTGAAATTTCAGCTAAATAATTATAAATATACTGATGTTTAAAAATATCCTATGGATTTAAACCTATCGAAGTATAGTATTGTAGTTGAGTCATTTTTTATTTAATTCATTGAGTTTATGTTTATAAAGTATATATATGCAAGGTAAAAAATACTTATCTAAAGTAGAGATCCTGTTGTAATAAAATGTAAAAAAATCTTTCACTCAGAGTATAAAAATTGCAATTATTAAAATAATGAAGATCTCGATTTGTACATCGCGAAGCTTCTTTAAATTTTACAGTGCCTTGTGAAGAACTTTTACGTAAATTTTTGAAAAATTATCTGCTTCAATGATGATGCACATGTTAATAAACTGTATAGTAGTAAAGTTCTCTCAGCAAATAAAGTTTCACCAGAAGCAAAGTAAAATTCATTTTATTGTAAAAGATAAATATTTCTCGAGTCTTTAAATACTGTAAAAAAAATATATAAAAATATTGCTAAAAATAAACATATATCTCGAGTTTCAAAATATTACTTTTTAAAGAAGTTGCCCAAGAAGCTGCTATTTTTTATGTACAGACAAAATATTTTGTTTTTTTTTCTCCGGGAGTAAATTTTTTGCTGATGTGAAAAATCGACGAATTGAATCGCAGACTTCTGAATATTTCATCGAAGGGATGCAGAAAAGGGAGAGATAAAAAGGCCATAAGTGTGGAGAAAGTATGGGAAGGGCGAGGCTCGGGAGTGGAAATAGTGCAAACGTCAGCGAGCCAAGTCTGGAAGCTTCCGATAAGAGTAAAGAATACGTATGGGAAAGCAACGGCGATGCAAATACGAGCGAAGAATGGTCCCAGCAGTTTGCCCGGAACTCGCCAAGTGGACATTCGAGAACGACGTTTTCGCGTTGTCGCGACGTTATCAACATTGACGCTTGTTCTCGTCGTTTCCTCAAACACTAAAAATATATCCACGACTCCCGCTGCCCTTCATACCAAAATCAGAGTTACAAAAATGTCGCAAAAAAATAAAAAATTATCGAAAGCTCTTCGCAAAATTTGTGGACACAATAAAAAAGATTGACAAAAAAATTCGCATAAAAAATCCCGTTTTTTTTACCAATAATGTGGCAAATGTCATATCAAATCTTGAAATAATAATATACATATTATTCGTTCGAGAAATTGATGGCTCAATCCCTAACATTTATTGGAGCGATAAATCATCGAGCCGGAGCTTCGGAGGAGTTAAAAAAGAGCGGATCGCGCCGTCGTCTTAATCCAACCCGAGAACGCGATTGTTAAATCCAATCTTCGGATAACCACGTGATTCATGTACGCGCGCTCTATATTTGTATTTGGAGAGAGACGAGAGGATCGCACGGATTCATCTGTGAAACGGGGGAAAGAGAGAAAAATAAATGGTGCGAGAGAGCGATGAATTCGATCCCGGAGCACGAAAAATGCGTCCGTGTGCGCGAGTACGTGTACTTAAGGTTCCGAGAGCAATATAGCCGGGATGGCCACTTACTTTTATTACGGGCCGTTTATCGTTTTATGATAGCAGACAATTTTCCTATATCAGTCAGCAGCGATGGAGATACGCTGCGGGTTTTCTCTTTCTCGCATTAAACAAACGAGTCCCTTGCCCGTTCTTGTCTTCTCGCTCCGTAATGAGTCATCGAGCGAGCTTCCCGTCCTCCGCTCATCTTGTCACCGATATTCGTTACCTCGATAACCGAACAATTATCTTTAAAAATATTTTACTCCGACGCGAGAGTTAAAAATCCACAATTAATTAGATATTAATTCGACGAGAATTATCTATATAATAGATAATTATCTATATAATAGATAATTATCTATATAATAGATAATTCTTAATGTAAATATAAAACAATATACATATATACACGTGGTGTTTTTATTATTGAGAAAAAGATTTTGGAACTGGATTTATCAATGAAATTCTTAATCATTTTTATAGATCTTAAATTCCGTCGCCGATACTGGTGAGACTAATGACTCTGTTATTTATTTTTTTCTTGTGAGAAACTCTGTTATTTTTCTTTCGCCCTGTATATACGACAATACGGAGACATATATGAAAATTTTACGTTTTGTGTTGAAAAAAATAGTGTCGAAATATAGATGAGAAATAATTGAGATATCAATTTGATTCTTGATCCATTTGCTTCCTCGTCCAAAATTCAATCTTAAGAACTCACGCTTAATTAAGTCGATTTATATAGTTGAAAGAAAAACAAATCAAGAACAGACCAAAATGTTTATCGAGTATAATAAAGCGTTAATGCAAAGGATTTTTTTTTGTGCAAAACATAATTATACTTTTTGAAAGGAAAGACTTAAGATTCCAATTGGAATCATATTCTCGCATCAATTTGACGGATTTTCATTCCCTAATATCTTCGTTAAAAAACATGTTTTTATTTATCTTGCTTATATGCGAATTTTGTAGCTAATGTAAAGTTTTTCAATGGTTTAACCTCACAAAAATAAATTTATCTACTAATTGAAATTTTTTTACAGACATTCTTAAGGATGTATAGGATAGATAATCCCAGCAAAAAGTGAATTCCTGATGTTAAATTCGTAAAATCCAGACTCTGGCTTTTGTTAAAAAGTTGCCAATTATTGGAGTCTTATATCAACTATCAATTATCAACTTAACCGTATATTTTAAAAATAATGTAAATATGTTTTATTGTTTAAGCAATTGAATTTAAAAAAATTTTAGTAAAATAACGTTTTGAAATTACTCTCTGTACAAAATGAACTACGAATATATAAAAAAAAATTCAAAAGAATCTCATATTTTTAAAATTGTATATTAAGTGCAAATTTACGAACTCTCCATAAGAATAAGAAATGTTAAATCTCAGCAAATTTGAACTTTGAGAACCCTTAAGTCATCCACTAAAACAATTTCAAATTTGGCACGGTTTTTTCAAATGTTCAAGAACGAAATACCAAAAACTTTATCAAATTTTCATAGCTTAGAAAATATCGCTTGTACATCCTCAAGGAATCGTGCACGAGTAACCTCGCCGAGACAAGGATTAATATAATAACCTTGTTCTGAAAAATTAACGATAAATTTAAAAAGGAGGAAAAATGAAAAAGCAAAAAAGCGATAACTGACACGAATCCTTGGACAAACATTGGCATCGTTTCGAAAACGATTAGAGCGAGCGCGCGTAGTCGCTTGTGTACTCAGTTCCGTGGCGAGTATATGTACGGAGGCACTGTCCTGTCGCGATAAAACGGGTCATTGCCTGGTCGGAAAAAAAAGCGAGCTTCGGCGAGTGCACAGAAGAGGCTCCGAGATCTATACCAGCGACTTTTCGCGTGTACACTCTCGTCCGCTGACGGCTCGTACGTATACTACACGCGTTCTCGCTCCGCGGGTGCTCGCAGGTAGGAAATGGATAAAAAAATTTATCTTATCCGACTAGGCTCACGTTTACCGGGGAATGGGAGTCCTGTGTACGAATCGAGAAAACCGTTCTCATTATATTCTTCCAACCTCTCAGCGCAAGGTTAAAAAAAATCGAATTATTTATTATGTAGAAATTTTTGCATATAAAGAAAACGGACCGACAGAATTGGGTGCACGATCGATGTATCTATACTTTTTTTTAACGCTGATAAAATAATCGCGTGTTTTTAATTTTTTATACATTTAATTTTGTTATAATTTTTAAGTGTTGAGAATTTTTTTTTTTATGATACAAATTTTTATCATTACATTAAGGTAGAAGTCGCTCAATATCGTTTGAGACAGAATTACGTAAAAATTTGCACGAATTTTCTTTGACGTCATGTCGAAATGTATGCCGAATTTTATGAAGCTTCACAATCTAGTAATCGAGATATTAATTGTTGAAAGTCGTCATATTTTTAAATCTCTCATAAGAGCTCATGCTAAAAGTGACAATTTTTAAAAATAAATATCTCGCTAACCAATTGGTAAAGCCTCTTTAAATTTTGCACACATGTTAATATGATGAGTAATGATTGTATATTTAATTAACACGTACAGTCAAATTTTTGAATAGACTCTCACGCAACTCCTGCCTTAAAAACAGAAGGTTTTTGCGATCTGCAAATTGTAGATCTCGATTGCTCATAAGAGCCTATGGTAATTCTTAAAAATTAATATCTAAATTACTATACATGGTAAAACCTCTTTAAATTTAGTATATACATTTTAACATAAACCCAAAGATCTGTACAATTTTCGAAGGAATTCTGTCTCAGGAAATTTTGAGTAATGACTTTACATTTTAATAATTTGTACAAACTTTTGAATTGATTGTCTCTAATCCTATATTAAAAAAGACATGAGGCCTCTAATCGATTCATCGGAATAGAGCACATTATGCGAAGTTATATGAAATATGCGCCTAGAAAAACATCAAAATACCAATTCAAAAATGTCAAAAAGGAAAAAGCGGCGGCGTTGTTGCTTTAAAAATTTTAAAAAATTCCAAAAATTTTGCGAATTTTTAAAGTACACTTTCTGATTTTTTCAAAAATCTTCAAGTGACATGATAATAACTTTTAAAGGTAATTGATATATTAACTTAGCTCATCTCCACTCAAAAAAATTCAACGTATACTGCAATAATGTGAGAACATTTTTGCAATTAATCAATTTTCTACTATTTATACCAAATATACCTGGAAAAATATACCTGCATAATTCGGTGGTCATAAACATTAAGAAAAAGGTAAAGTTCGTCGAGCATAACGAGGAAAAAAACTGTTTATTTTTTGAGAAATATCTCGACGATTTGACGAGATCGAGTCAAAAACCAAATAAGGTCTTAATTGTTCAGTATTTCGATTCAATTTGCAATCATAAAGTGTCGGGATAAGACGTGTCGGGTCTTGAAAGGTAGTTCGTTACCGAAAAACATTTCGTAGCAATTTGACAAGCTCAATCGAGTAAGTGTCAGCTTCAACAGAGTGTCAGTTGGATTTCATAAAGCACATTATCCAAAGTTATATAAAATTATGCATCGAGAAGAACAGCAAAATATAAATTCAAATATGTTAATATAAATTTATAATATATAAATAAAATGAATACGAAAAATTAATACAAATTCGAAAAAACAGCAAAAAATTAAAAAATGTTATTTAAAAGAAAAACGATAATTTTCACTTCCGGAAGTGAGACAGAAAGGAAATATCGACAAGGGCGACATGAATAATAAAAAGAGGGGAAGGATCGAGCGCGAGAAGACAAGTTTCCGAGATAAGATGTGAAAGGAGTTGTATATCGAGATTTCATTCTCGTTATTCGAACAACAACAATAATAATAATAATGCGGGAAAAGTGTCGAGACGCGGGGACTCGAATCACGAAGTGGCTTAATCGTGATTCAGTAGCTCCCCGGGGGCTACCGTGAGATCGCTTATTGATATTAAATAATCGATAATATTCAATTCGCCAATATCGCGATTAAATTCACTTCGGCGACGCTTCGAGAAGCGGGCGTATCTTGGAGCGAGAACGGCGGACGTACCGGTCGCGTCCGCTCGTCCCGAGTTCCGACTCGTTCGCGGACATGATAACAATAATAAAGCGCAATAATGTACGAGCAGATTAGAGCGCGGAGTCCGCGGTGAGGCTTAAATACATGATGTATCGATTTGAAAAAAGAAGAAAAGAAAAGAAAATGTAAATTCGAAAAATAAGAGAGCAAACGGGAGAAGTTTCTTACGCCCCGTATCGACGCAATGAAATCTTCCAGTCCGACCTCTCCCCGTCTCGTTTTCAATATTTCATATGATTTACGCTCTAAGACCAGTCGAACGAGTTTTCAAATGACTCCGCGACGTTACTAAACTCTCCTCGCGCGCGCGCAGCCTTCGTTTTCTTCCACTTTCTTTTTTTTTCTCTATTTTTCCACGCCCGGTCGACTTTGAAAAAGAAAGCAACGAAAAACGAGCGCGTGAATTTGAATAAAAAAAAACGCTTCCTGCTCTTCGTATTGTGAAAAAAAAAAGATAAAGAAAAAATATTTTACATTTATACAAAGGTTTCGAGCGTATCGTTTTACCGAATGAAAATTAAAGAAAAAGAAAAAAAAAATAAAGGAGGAAAGAGAGGAAAATCGACGCGCGTTCATTCATGTTTGGGAAATAACGGAAGGGCTTTTTTCACGCTGGGCGAGTCCGAGGAGTAGAAAAAGAAAGGTGGAGAGATGCTAATGCGTTGAAGCGAGGCAAAAGAGTTTCGAGGGCGACGGTGTAAAAAGAAAAAGCACGTGCGCCCGCGCGCGAGGACGAACGGGAGAAGAAGAGAGGAAGGACCGGGAGGAGGCGAGGAACGACAACAAACGAGAAACAACGAGGAGGAGGAGGAGGATAGGATTCGTTCTCGCCAAATACGTAAGAGCCGCGTGGGCAAACGATCAATTTTTACCCGGCACCCACACGAAAACTCAATCGAACCCTCGGTAATGCTTGCTCGTTGCTTCAAACGAGTTTCTTCCAAGTCTCGCGTTTTTTCCCCCCATCCTTGCCAACCGTTGGTCCATTTTTGCCAATTTTCTACCAGACGGCGCTACAATTGAAATTCGCTGTCACGGTAAGTGTAAAAAATTCGGAGCAAAAAAAAATACCGGAAAATGTACGAGCAAAATGTTCACTTCATTTTTTTCTTTTTTTACATTCACGTATAAATTCATTTATAATAAATGTGTAAAAATTATGATAGTTTATATAATTTTAATCAAAGAAAAAATTCGCAAAAGCAAAAAATTCATTTGATTTTAATGATTTTTGTCCACATGTAAATTCATTCATAAATATCAGGACACAATAATAATTTTGATTAAATTGGAATGAAAAAAAAATTGGAGCAAATAGTGCGATAAAATGTACAGTGGGACCTCCGATTAAGCACGGTAAGGCCCCCAAAGGGAATATTTTTGTCTATATATGTATATGGTACCCCCACTAGGCGCACGCTCCGCGCTCTCGAACTCGCTCTGTCTTCCTCTCTCCTCTTCGCAGGCGAACCTTTCAATAAGCACACTAAAGAAATTAACGATTTTTTTAGAAATTTGTTAAAATTTTGCATAAACTATCTTTTATGCCATATGCATATGGGTGTTAAATTTTGAGACGTTTCTCTGCCTAGAATTCGAGATATTCATTATCGAAAATCACCAATTTTTCTACTCTCCGATAAGAACACGTGTTAAATAGTGCAATCTTCAAATCTTGATATCTTGACTTCTAAGAAGTAGAACTTGTTGAAATTTGGTACAGCTTTTTATAATACTTCAAAAAAA
>JAPYYW010003991.1:0-18373 GCA_030522545.1 Cremastinae sp. A BG-2022a | reverse complement strand
ATGAATTCTTGAATTTCGCCCCGAATAAGTAGTATTTTCGATATCTACAGGAAATTTCCGATCGAATAGGCTCTTAAAATCGAGAAAAAAAATTCAAAATTTTTTGCCATTTCCGTGTTTAAAACAAAAGGCACAGAAACAAAAATCTAGCTGAATTAAATGAATATCATGTTAAATTAACTAAATATTTCTTTCGCCCTCCGTGTCCGCCCGTTCGGTTGATTCAAACAAACTTTTTTCTCAGTGCAGACGAACGAATGAGTGATGCATATAGGAAAGGAATATACGAAAAGAAATAAGAAAAAGGATCAATCATCGCTTCCATTGACGAGTGTTTCATTGATTATAGGAGAGCGGTATATCGTAACACCGGTCCGACACAATAATGTACAATAACGAGAGATTACGAGGTCTGAGTCACATAAAGCATTTATCATTCGTGTCTACGGAGAACAAATGTACACAGACTCAATGTCACCGGGTTTATTAGCCTCTCGATCGTTCATTGATACGCAGAAATAATACACGCCGAGAGCAGGAACGCGGAGACGGGGAGTGCGCTTGTACGTTCGCTTAACGCGCGTATAAGGATTGCATAATAGAGGCGATTATAAAATCACACGCTTCCGGATAAAGCGTGATTGTCAAGTGGCCACGTGCGCATTTCGTATCGCGAGAGTGCAACGATCGCCCGCTCGTTCACCGAAGAAAAATGAGTTTCGCGTACGCGAAGCAGAGAAGATGCGAAAGCGTCCGCGGGAGTCGCGCGTACGCGCTCGTTTTTCCTCCGTGTATATATACGCGAAACGGACGGTGTCAGCTTGCGAACAAATTGCATATATAACGTGTAACGACTTAATTACGAGCTCGGCATGCGTATCGTGAGAGGTATTAAGCCGCGAGAGAGCGAGCCAGGGGTCGCCGGCTCGGAGAGAAACACCGAGAGAGACCGAGAGTGCTGACGTGCGGGGGCGGAGGAAAAAGAATAACCCAAAGTATGCGTGACGTGTCGGACGAAGATGCAAAATTATATTTTGTCTCTCTCTCTCTCTCTCTCTCCCTCTCTCTTCTTCTATTTGCCAGTTGTATATTTGCACGAGCGTGCGGTGCCGGGCTCAATGGTTTAATGGGATTTATGAATGGATAACGACTCTTGCCCGACCGTTTCGCTCTCGCACGCGCTTACAAACGCGTGGGACATCCTCGAGGGAAGGGCGTTCGCTGGTACACGCTGGAACGGCCGCGGAAAAAACTTCGTCGCCGCCTCTCTTGCTCTACTTTTTTTTTTCTTATTTTGTTAAGCAAAACTTTGTGAGTTCTTGTATAATGAGGAGTCGTATACTTTTTCACTTTAGCAAATTTTTTATATCTTTCTACTGTCTAATTACTTCGTGATATTTTAGTTTCGAGCTAGTTGTTAATTTCTACGTAAAACTATAGCTGGTTATAGTCGCTTAGGTAATAAAAAACGTCTCGTCTAAATTTCAGTTTTTTGGTTTGTTTCGTATGAATTCTGGGATTGCGCTCCAAATAATTACCATTTTTGTTATCTACGGGAAATTTCCGATCAAATAGAGGCTCTTAAAGTCGAAAAAAAAATTTCAAATATTTTGTGAATTCTTACAGGGGTCACATTGTGTCTTATATAGAGCTGCATGAAAATTTCAACTTGTGATATCTTTCATTTCTCATAACGAAATCAACTGTATTAGAAGTGATTTTTAAAGATTTTTGTAAAATGAAGCGAATGGCGCAAGAATTATGTTATTCCATCAATTATTTGTAAATTTATGACGCTTTGAAGATTTTTGAAAAAATAGAAAAGGATATGGGTACATGCCTTCAAAAATTTGTAAAATTTTTAGAATTTTTTTTTCGATTTTAAGATCTTATTCTATCGGAAATTTGATGTAGATAACGAAAATGCTATTTATTCGGGGCACAATCTAAGAATTCATATAAAAAATTGAAAAAACTGATGCAAAAATCAGTTTTTTGGCTTGTTCAATATGGATTCGTCGTGAATTTCCTTTCTCTCGATGAAATCATCTCTATTAAGGGTAATTTTTAAAGATTTTTGCAAAATGAATAGAATAGCGCTAGAATTATGTTAATATATAGAGTTTTTAAAAAGTTATCACGTCTTGAATATATAGTCATCTAGTAATACTCTGATACCTATAGCCATTTAAATTAGCCATTTGCTAATCATATTTATATACCAATAAGTATGTTTGATATTGGTGATCTTGCATCTAGAGTATGTTATTCTTTAATGAAGTTGCAACAACTTTTTATCGTGAGTTTAAACTCGCAAATTTCGTTGAACACGTCGTAAGAACAGAAGAAACTTTTGGAATTGACTTTGACAGACCAATTATTTTAAATCCTTATAATATTCATGTAGAGAATAAAAAATAAAAAGACTGAAGCAAATGATAAAGAAAGAAAAACGAAGAGGGAAATAACGCACGAAAGTGAGATTTCTCTAATTGGCAAAAATCGATCGTGCCCCGTAAACGGCGATGAAAAAAAATAAAGCCCGGAATGTGCTGGGGACATTTTTCTCGAGAGGTGACTGACGTCTTCATCAGAGCCGAGACAGGGGGACGGTCGATGTCCGGATCACGTGCGAGCGATGAGACAGAGAGAGAGAGAGAGAGAGAGAGAGCGTCGGAAAAAAAGGAGAGGCGATCTGCTCCGGACTAGGCATTTAAAAGCGAGATCGCTCTCGCGAGAATTTCTGTTCGAGCGAGGGACGAAAGGGGCGAGCGAGGAGTCGAGCGCGTGCCGGTGCGGAACGACGCAAAAAAAGAAGAATAAAATAAGCGGAGAGAGAAAGAGAAAAAGAAACGCGATAAATCCTTATAGAATCCGACACGAGACGGCTCCCCCTTTTTTTCCATCCAGCCGAAAATTCCGCCAAGATTGTGACCCGGTAAAAACCTTGACCGTGTGCGGTATAGCAAAAGTCGAGCGCGCTCTCTGCCTTCGAAATCTCGGGCCGTATCTCCTGGCCGTATCGTCTTGTTTCCTCGACTCTTGACAGGGCCAAGGGACGGGCGTTCAACAAGTTGGATCGAGCACGTGTCTTTCATTGAGTTATTCCGCCAATAGGCTTACACGTCATCCGTACATATAGGAGAGTAGAATGTGTATGTACCAGCGAAGACCGATAAAACGTCGAACGTCGAACCGCGAAGCTATATAAAGCGAGAGAGAGAGAGAGAGAGAGACGCGGAACCGTATGATCCGAGAGTCGCGCGGTCGGACTCAATTCAAGTGGATAATCTACTCCGTATATACACGAAGCACCGCCGGTATGCCGTTCGCACACGTTATGTATCCTGATACGAACACAAACTCGCGCGAATAACAGGGAGTAACGGCCTTGCAAGTACATACGACATTACCGCACGCAAGTTTCTTCGCTTCCCTGGCGCCATCCTCCCAATCCTTCCACTATATATAGATCGTATACTTATACGCCCGCTACTCGGTCGCGATCGCTGCGAGACAGGTACCCCCGACTTTATCGGTCGATGATCCCCATGCGCGATTGTTGAATGAATTTTCACGCTTGGCCTTCGCGCCTTTGAAACTTTAAGCCCCGGTATACCGCGAATTATGTAAGCTTCGAAAGCCGAGATAAGAGATCGCGATCGACGATCGTTGAATTCCACCGACCTCGAAAATTCACTATTTTCTCAATAGTTCACCGAGATAAAAGGTTCGTTGATTCAACTTAACTATAGTGAACTTAATTTAACATGATGTTTATTTAATTCGACTACATTTTTGTTTCTATGCCTTTTGTTTTCGACACGAAAATAAATGATAGGTTGAATTTAAAAAAAATATTATGTAAAATTATCTGCATATATTTTTTATTTGAGATATTTTTTAATGATGAATTTTGAATTTGTCAAAAGAATTTGAAGTTTTGTCTATCGCTGTATCTATACATTCATAATTTGGATGATTGAGATAACAGCTAACTTTATGCGGTGACGATTTCGAAAAAAAGAAACACATGATGGAACCTAATTTTTTTCATAATACATGTAACGTTCTGCCAATGTTTTTAAAATTTTTATATTCAAGTATCACGACTCCTTGAAATATAATTATGCTTTTCATCAAACCTGATTCATCAAAGATGTACTAGAGGATTGATTTGTTTAATGATATTCAGATAATGAGGCTTAAAATGATGTTTTGGTATCCCGAGCCTCAGTCCAGGTACCTGATACTAAATTTATCGCATTCATTCTCGTCCGTTTATTGCCACTTAATAGAGTGCACTGCCAGAAACGTAAACAAAGTTTTATTGCTGAACAGGGATGGGCGAAGCTCGATAATTTTCTGAGAAATGAAAATAATTTTTCAATAGGTGATGCTTATTTCATCGATGGTGCAATAAACATCATCGATTGAAAAATTTTCATTTCTCAGGAAAGTATCGAGCTTATATTTTTTACAGTGCATTATTGTTAAGATGCATGATTCGATATGATAACCATGCTTTTGAATGTCTATAATTTTTACTAATATATATGTAATTTACTAATTAAATTATTTCAAATTTGATATGATTGTAAGTATACGGTAAAGTTTAGTTTCGTGATTTCGCGCCAAGTGTTTGGACGAGTTGTGGAAAGTAGAAAAGTTGAGGGAACAAAAAAACGCGGTGAAGATCCTAAGAGCGATGTCGGGTGAGAGACAAAATCTCGTGAGAAAGAAAGAAAGAATACTCTGTTCTTGAAAGTGGTACGAGGGGCAAAAACAAAAGGTGAAAAATTTTTAATGGCAAGGTCGGGGGTGTTGTGCGATGGGAGAAAAAGTTGATTGACCATCGAGCGATGAGAAGCGCGAGAAAGAAAGAATTTTCACCGATTTCGGAATAAGGACTTAAATAACGAAAAGCGATAAAAAATGCTGAAACGTCAGGTATGGAATCAGTATATCTTCCGAAAGGTTACGACATGCACTTATTGCTCATGAAATCTTATTTTCATTCGCCAGTTTAATTCCGACCTTTTTGTTCCGACAATTATTGTGAATTTAAAATCAGTATAAAAAAATCATTTCTCTTGGATTATTTTTCGAGTGTCCGTCCGTGACGAATGGAAAAGTTGTTCGACTCGCATAGGAAAAAGCCGGCTAAGACGTTCTTTAACAAAAAAAACCCGTTTTACCTCTAGATTTCTCGTTTTATTGTTGCTGCTTCTCTTTTTGTTTTGGTACGCGAGTAACACGCGCCTCGAGATCACGTCCGGCCTTTCTCCCTTCTCACTTGAGAGCCGTGCATGATAAAGCCGCCACAAAAAAAGCGAGATTGGACGTTCCTGGCGTTCGTCTCGTTTTCCTCTTCTTCTTGATCGCGCTTCGTTTCTTTCACATTTTATTTATTTTCTTTCCATCTAAAATTACCGAGCTTGTTGTGTTCGAATTTTTAAATTTACCGTAATTTTCTACATTACACATTATTATTATTATTGTCGCTATATTATTCATTATTATTATATTATTTATTCAAATATTTATTATACACCAGATGATGGCTATGACTTTTACTGACGTTAAGCTAAATTTTATATTGGCAACATTTTTTTTGCTTCTCTCGCTATATTTACGTACGTACATTTCAGAATAATTACGTTTTACAATTATTATAATTATTTTTCAGAAATAAATCCTAATTATTTTATATCATGAATTAAATTTTCATAACTCATGAAATTATATGTACAGGATTTTCATTATTAATAATCTCAGTTCGATTACGGGTACATAGAATTTTTGAAAATATTTTTTGAGGAATTTGTTCCGTTTCTATTATGATTTCTTTAAAAATTTGTCGTACGGATAGATTATGTTTTTTATTCAGAATTGATTGTATTATTTATGGAAGTGTTTAATCATTATTTCTATTTATTCTGATAATTTGATTTTTTAAAATGATGAGTAAAAAAATAAGAGGAAAAATATTTACAATTTTTAATAAATATATGCAAATCGTGAAATTAATAATTTTTTTAATACATACAATAAATGATTTTTGGGCAAGCGAGTAAATAGATATTTCGTCGCAGAGAGTAGTGTAAACGCGGGGAAAAGTTGGCTGGTGTTTCTTAGAGCGGATAGAGGCGAGAGAAGCCTCCGCTCGCTGACCGGCATAAAAGATTGCCGCTCGTTCGCGCGGGAGAGAGACGACGACGGACCGGTTCCAGAGGATCCTTCCATCTTGCGTTCCCCGAGACGAGCCCTCTCCGTCGCTCCTGCCGTTGCTACCAAGCGAGCGGTAACACTGGCAGCGAGATATTTCTTCCTCGCGATCGGAAGACTGTTTCTTCCATCGATCCAATCTTTTCTCACTCCGGCTTTCCTCGGCTCTTTCTTTTTATTTATTTTTTTCTGCCTCACCTTTCTTTTCTTTTTCTCTCGTTAAGAAAATTTTAACATCGACGCAATATCATTGTGTGCTTTATCAATATAATAAATTGCATCAAAATACTTAAAAAAAGGTTCAAAATCGACTGATCCGGTGGTTATGATGGACTCACGAAAATTTATTTTATAAAATAATATAGTTATTTTATAACATATAGTTAGTTTACTTGTAAAATATTTATTGACTGAATTAAATATTTAGTTCATTTTGTTTTAATGCAGTCGTTTAGAAATAAGAAATGTATTTTCATGCAATTTTAAAATTTATTTGATGGTGTCAGTAAAAAAATGTCAATTTAGAGAGAAATGCATTTTTCCGGATTAAACGATTAGAAATATTACTAGATTAATAAAATCCGTACAAAGAACACTTCCTGATGGACGACATTTTAATGAAGACATTGACAATTAAAAACTGCTATTTTAATCGCAAAATTTAAAGTCATTGAATAGGTTTTTCTAATCTTTTAGTCATAAAAGTAACTTTAATAGAGTTTTATTATTAATAAATTAGAGATACGGATGTTGATATAATTCTTAATACCTATAAAGATCTGACACTTAATTTAAGCTTTCTTTCATTACAGTGAAAACGTTAACAAAATAAAAAAAGTATTAAACTTAAAATAAATCTCAAAGTAACTAATTTTTCTTGATGCGACCAATCTTTCTCCTGCCGAGTGCACGTTAAATAAAGAAAAAAAGTTAAAACAATCGCAATCGAATACTATTTTTGTCGAGTTCGTCGCATAATTTCGAGGAATTCGAATAATCATGGACTCGAATGGATTTACTCGCTGAAAAGAGCGAAAAAGGGGTTTCCCGAAATTCGAATAAAACCTTTTCAACTCGCCAGGGTTGTATCGATATTTTCAGGAAAACGGGCGAATTGTTTGCTCGCGCTCTTGCATCCTCAATAAAAGTTTTCTATTAACTTTAAAAGCGATGATCTCGAATGCTATCGGTGCTTTCACGTGCACACCCACGCAGCAACGCAGTGGGAAGAAGCGTGTTCGTGATCCCAGCAGGATTGTGTACTTTTGCCTCCGGACTTTCGTCGATTGAACAAGGCTCGAACGAAATAAGCGATTAATTTTTCAGTGCTATTCATTCGGTTTTTCTTCTATATAAATCACACATTATTCACAAACGATGTTCGATCACGCATGCCCGAGGTTTATCAACATTTTTCAGACGCAAAAACGCCATTGTTTATGAAAAATCATTTCAATTTATTAGTATAGAAAAAAAAATGTATAGTATTATCAAGAATAATAAACCGTGTATCACGTGTGTGACGGAAAAAATAAATAGAATGTCCCTCACGTGTACGAAAGGAAAGTTATGTTCCACGGGCACATATATTCATTCTCCGAATCCATTGTGGCACGTTCTAAATTTAGGTCGTTTCGCTTTCACGCTCGAAAATCGTCTCGAGCCTTTTCGTTGCTCATTTTCGAAATCTGCCGCGCGGGCGCGTCTGCAGAGCGCGTAAAAAAAACCAAGGGAACTCCGTAATAATGAAATATAATTTTATTTCCCAAAAAAAAAAACAATTCGTTCAATGAAATATTTATTTATATTATTCCCTGCGCAAAATTCGCGAAAATCGCGTTCGCAAAAAAAAAACAGAAACGATTTATAATTGTTTCACCGAACAAAACATTTTGCTCTTGTTTTCAAAGATGGGAATTAAATTTCGCGAGAATAAAATTTACAGGGAAAGCCCGCGACGTTTTGCGAAATTTCATCGTCGGGGCCCGTCGCGTCGAGCGAGCCTGGGAAAACGTTTTGGAAAAGTGATTTAATGCATTTTACCGTGATTTCCGTCGAAGTTGGGAAAAGACAGAGGAGTCTCGAAGATGACGCGAGAGCGAAAGATGCGACAGCGAGAGGGAAGAAACGTTGTCGGGGGGGAGGGAGGGCGAGGGGAGGAATAGGAGGAGGAGGAGGAGAACGCGGGACGCTTTTCGCAATTTTCCGCAAGGCCGAGCTGACAAAAGGGAGTCCTGAATATGACGGCGCGCGCGGGAGGCCAATGAGGACACGCTGCTCCTCCGTTAATGGAGAACGTCGCGGATGTTCGCGTATGTACGTGTGCGGATGTGTACGAGCGTGTACGGTTCTCCCGAGTAAAACCCATACAGCGATGAGGCTGCCTCTGGTACCGGGTGTCGACGCCTGGCGTCCTCGAGCTCCAGCGCTACCGTCGCCGCGGTATTATCGCGGTGAAGTCTTCCCGCGCGAAGTAGGTTAGGTCGATGAGGCCACACCGCGCGATCTCAGTCCTGTCGACTGTATTATGAGAAAAAAGATCACTTCGTTCGAATAAATATATTCGCTTGATGCGCATTTCGTTGATCGGACAAAAAAATATTCAACTTTTCAGTCAGGTTCATCACTCTTGTGCTATTTTTTTTAAACGATGCTATAGATTCACAATTTATAACATACTGAAGCTTTCTTTAGATTATAGGTTTATTATTTCAGGTACTTTATAGGTAAAGGTATATATTTTAGATATATTTATATTAGGTATATTTTTTTATTTAAATTTAAGTATATTTAGGTTTTTATTCTAGGTAATAAAAAATAACTTGAATCAAGTTTTTTTACTTCAATAATAGAAACAAGTGTACAAAAGGTATTTGTCGTTTTACTACAAAATACATTTTCGGCTTATATTAGCGTGAGAAAAAAGATATATTGAATTAAATAAATTTCATTGGTGCATATTTTGTTCATTAAAAACTTATATATATTATACTCTAAGTAATTAATTATCGATATTAATGGACGAGTCATGTATTTGCCAGGCTTAAACATTTATTTAAATGAATTGAATGGCATGGAAATATTTTCACGTCCGAGGGAATACATGAAACTATGAAACAACCGTATGAAAATAAAATGAATAAAAAATGAAAAAATTAAATAAAACGAAACAAGTATAGTTTCAATTAACTTTTTGATTGTCTTAACCAATTGATGACTAAATTTTTTGATCCGTAGTGTTCAATACACAATGTTCTCGATTTCTCTTTCGCCGCGTATATTAGCAACGAGAGCGCTCTTCTCGGCCATTTTCTCTTGGCTGCCATTTTGTCGATCATCAAATTTTCTCTCGAGTCCAACTAAAGCTAAGTTCAATATTTTTTCGCTCCCATTTCATTCATCAAATTTTGCCATTCACGATAATGCGACAGTCATTTCGACTATATAGTATAAAATTTCTTTTGCCAAAATAGCTCACACTTTTCAATTACCCTCAAATTTGTTTCGAAAAACACCAAATTGCAAATGAAACTATCGATTTAAGGTTAAATCGAAAATTTGCAGAGTGCGAAATTTCGAGATTTATATTTATAAAACGAATCGATCGAATGTGCAAGCAGATATTAAAAGCGAACTCTCGGTGGAACTGAGTCACTGTTTTCATCATTCGAGGCGGGGGTTATCATGTAGGCCACGCGATCTCGTATCGCGGACTCTGTCAACAAAATGGCCGGCGCTCCGCTGCAGCCGCTTCAAAGATTCGCAATAATGTCCGGTATAGAAAATTCTTCGTCTCCCGTGTACCGTTTCTTTTCATTTATCACAATTTTTCAATAGATGAAAAATATTTCTGTTGCTCGAATGAATTAAAAGTCCAATCAATTAGCCCTGGACCCCGTATCAGATCGATGCACACTTCGATTGATCCAACTTTGACGCTGTATTTAAAAAAAATCCCATTTCGGTTCGATTTTCCTTTGATAATTATCATTTATTAATTACTATAATTACTTGATTACTATATACTTTAATTTTAACTTCGTTAAATAACATTTTTGAAGTTTAAACTTGTGCTATACGGTAGAAAAACGATTTTATGGTATATTTCGTGAAAAATAGAAAGAATTTAAAGATATATCGTAAAACTTTGATTGTGGAGGACTTGATGCAAGCAAAACCTTCCTAAACAACGAGATTGGATATTTTAAAAAATAAAATAGGAGCGATATACTTAGTCGGAAGATTGCCACTGTCGTGATAATAGCATTCGCGGAGCTTGACGATTACGAGTCGAGAGTACTGTTCCCGTTCGGTATCGCACACGCGGGCTGTGTGTCATAACAAGCTCTTCGTGCACCTCTGACTCATGCCTCTATCAACTGCAACCAGCGCGCGTAATATCTTTCGTTCGAGCCGCTGCTTCTCCGCTTTCCGAGTATCGTCCGTCCGCACTTCATCAAACCTCAACCTGAAATTTTGCAGATACTTTTTATAAAGCGAGTCGTGCCTCTGCTCAAGTCAATCGATTATCTTTTATTTTAAATCATCGATTAATAAATATTTTCATAATTAACGAAAGTGCGTAGAAAATTTGTATATTAAGTATTGAAAAGTAAATATGTTAGTTTTTTTTTTCTTAATTTATCTCCGTACCATATATACGATTTTTGAGCTTAAATTTATTGAAGAAAGTTGTTGCAAATTGATTCAAGAATAGCATGCTCAAAATTCATCGTCATCCAAAGTGACTTATTGTTATATAGCTATGAAAATCATGGATAATAAAGTAATGAGATTTTTATAAAAATAAACTGAGGAAAGTTTTTTCAAGTACCACAAAGAATGATGCAAAATTTCAACAAGCTTTACCATCCAAAAATCAAAATATTTAGGGTTAAAAATTGCAATATTTAACACGTACTCTTATGAGAGAATGCAGAAAATTATGATTTTTAATAATGAATATCTCAATATTTATAGATGGGGAAACCTTTTAAATTTTGATACACGTATTTAGATCATATCAAAGAAGTTTTGCACAAATTTTCAATGAAATTCCATTACTATGATGTAGTGTTAGAACTACCTCAAACATAACACTGGACTTATTCATAATTATTTTGTAATGTTGCATTAATTTTCAAAAATGGATTTTAATTAATCTTCCATTGCACAATTTTTTCGATAGTGATCTTTAATTCAACGTGCCATACATATGAAATAATTTTGTTCACCACGTTTGACTAGTTCGCAGCGATAAAACTATACTTTAATTTAAAAAAAAATAATTTGATTCGTGATACTGAATCCTCTGGAAAGAGGATACAGCTGGCTTTCCGATAAGAGTAATTATTTATCTAATCGTTTGAAAAATATGAGCTCAATAATTCAGAGACTTACAATTTTTTAATACTTGACGTTATCAGTGATTAAGGTCTTAGTATGATTAATGGATTTTGGGATAAATCTTTTATCGGTGAAGCTTCGAAACGGTGTAGCTTGAAGCTTCTCATTGATCCACATTGAAGAAAATTTTTTATCGACAATTTTCGAATGGTTCACAATTATTTCATTCAATATTACACTGACGTGAAAGAAAACTATATATAGTAGTATATATTTTATTTCGATTCTGTGACCTAAATATTTTTAATGTCATTAGAATACTGTAACGAATTCCAATAAAATAATAAAGTAATTGATAAATTATTGAATTATACATGATTGACATTTAAAAATTTTGTATGAATGAAAATTATTTAGTTAATTGAAAAAACTCTTTTTTTTCTCGTTAGTGGATGTCCTTGGAATCAAATAAAAAATTATTCTCTTGAAGATTGAAGAGAAAATGTATAATATTCCAGAATTTGTTTTCATAATTATTTTAACTAAAAAGTGTTACAATGATGAATGCTATATTAGATTCTTAAGAATACAGACTCTCCAATTTTTTGATATACACCTATAATTTCATTAAAACTTCGATGTATTTTTACTTATTTATCTGAAAGCCGATATCGGTTTTTCCAAAGCTTCTTTCACGCACATCGACCGATTCGCCGCTGTCAGAACCCGACATCCCTCTTTCCCGAAGTTCGGAAGCACACCGAACGAACGGGTAAAGATAATAAAAATACACGCATCGACTGATTGACGTTACCACAGTCCGAGCGCGTAATTAATCCGAGATTCTTCAAAAATATCGCGTGATTTTTCATCCCAAGCTTTGTCCTTAAGTCCCAAAAATATTTTTCCCGATCGCCATGAATTTTCAGCATAGTAAATACTCTCGCTCATTATCGAGAGTTCGCGAAAATTCCGGATGAGCTTCTCTCGCATTGAATCCGCTCTGATGCGTTCTCAGGCCGCCAAGTGTAGGCTCCGACTATTTTTTTTTTCACGAAAAAAAACGAGAAAAAAACCAAGAAAAAAGGATAAAGAATAAAGGAACGATGAAAATAGAAATAATACATTGCGAGGGCGTCGCTCATATACGCCGCGGCGTGTATATTTGTTCGTTAAAAAATCGATCGACCGCTTTAACGAGAGAGAGAGAGAGAGAGAGAGAGAGAGAGAGAGAGAGAGAGAGAGAGAGAGAGAGAGAGAGAGAGAGAGAGAGCGTGTGTTGATTCGAGAGAGAACGTGAGCGAGAGAAAAATCGAACGAATTAGTCGACTCGCGATAAGAATGAGCCCGGGTTGAAATGTGGGTGAAAAAAAAATAATCGAGAAAGAACGTGGAATTTCGTTCTCGCGCTTTTCCGAGCGCATCCGAGTATAATGTAGCGCGCGCAACATGGCGAACATTGATACATAATACATTCATTTACTGCGTGCATTTACCGGATGAATATAATATACAGAATAAAGTATATTATATATATATATATATATATATATATTATACATATATGCGCGCGCGCGCGTGTGTGTGTGTGTATGTGTGTGCGTATACCCAATATATAAATAAATATATATAGGTGTATATAGATGGAAAAGGCTCTGGCGCAATAACGAAGAGCGAGGTTGAAACGGGGCGGCGAACGGGCGCGGAGAAGAGAAAGAGGAGCGATCGCGGAGAGAACACACCAGTCGAGAATATATAACGTGCCGAGGACTGTTACCGAGTGCGCATGCTCGAGGGTCGAACGGGAAAAAAATCGGCCCGGCGAACCGGGGGCGGGGATTGGTGTGCCGTATCGATCCTGCCAACATCGAGTCGCCGTACGGCTGCCGGTGTCGGCGCTCTCGCAAACCGTATACCAGACACACCGCTCCTGCAGCTCTTCCTCTCGCGCGCGCTTTTCACATCCCGCTCGCTTCCAAAGTCTTCCCAAACTGCCGAACCGATCCACTCACCGCCCATCAATACTATTTTCCACATGCGCCCGCGTATCTCCGATTTTACGCTGCACATTTTTCTTTTGGCGCTCTCTCTCTCTCTCTCTCTCTCTCACCGAATTACGGCCTATAATCCATTAAATATATATATTTTATTTTGAATTATGCGAGCGGTGGTTTCATTGGATTTTTTCACCGATTTATACATTTTTTAAAAGAACTCCCCAGTTCAATAATGGTTACTTGAGAATTTCGGTCAAAAATTTCAATTGGGAGAGAAACGAGATTTTTTTCGAATAAAAGGGCTAAAAGAGGTCCTAGATACGTATACGATCATCCGTATGAAAATCTTGTTTACTTTTTTTAACAAAGATATTCGCGATTCAAAATTATACTTTCAATATCGAATAAATTCGATAATATACACAATTTCTTTTATTTTTAAAAACGAATAGTTTTGTATTTGAGTGACTATTGAAAATCTCTATCTAATTTATACATTGAAAAAATTTTTAATTAAAAAAACCTGAGTTATTGGTCTTTTGCACTAACTATTTAATAAGTTTAGTTGGATCAACGATATTCAGAAAAAATCGACTGAATCGTCAGTCATAGGCAGCGAAACACATGTATGGTTCACATAAGAAAATTAGTTATTGCTTCAAGTATATAAAAATATTCAACCAAATTCAATTCATGCAAATAATATACGTAATATAGATTGTAGACGTTTACTGTCGACTATCTGAAACATTTTCAAAAATCAATATCTCTAAATAATTCATAAAGTATATAAATAAAATACTATTGCTCTGCGAAAAATTTCTAATATACATTTTTTAAATAATTCATTTATTAATTAACAATTAATTAAAAAATTTTAGAACGATTTCTTTGTTCTTACCATTTTGGTAAATAAACGTTCAAGGATTTAGGCTAAACGATAACTTAAAATACATTTTTGTCTGAGAATAAAACTTCGATCTGGTCCGTTATGAAAAGGAGGTCAAGCAGGATGTGCAGAATTTCTCAGGTGAAATTCGAACCAATAAGGATTTGTCGCGGAACGCTTCTAATTGCAAGTTTACATCGACTGTGATGCAAGATTTCGCGAGTTCATAATATATTTTATACGACTCACAATTAGACTTAAAAAAAGTTTAATCGAATAATTGTTTAATTACCAGAAATACTTTTTATAATTTTTTCATTTACCCAAATAATTAACATAAAAAAGTGCTTGAACATTAATAGTGAAAATTTTATATATTTTTCTTCAAGTTTATACATTTCTTGAACATCGACAATAATAAACAAAATTACGTTTTATTTTACTCGTTTGTTTACATGATTCTTGTATCCTTGAAATAGCAGCTTCTTGTCTAGAACAAAGAAAACGTGTACTCGTGTAATTCTTCACACTCGGATAATTTCATGAATAATCTTTTACTTCAATTTGAATAATAATATTTGTCGATGATAAAAATGCAAGGTCATCGGTGATATTTTTTTCCCAGGCCTTATCGAGCTTTTTATTTTTGTTTATTTGTTTACGTTTGGCTGTATCGCGTGCAGAGACTTATCGAAGTTTCTCGCTTACGCAGTGGTACACGTGCGCTCACCCTGCATGAGCTTTCGAACCGTACACGAGCCGGAGAAACTCGAGGCTCCGTTGAAACGAGGAAGTACAACCGTACGAGCGTGGCATGTTACAAGGGGAGTCGAAACGACGCAACTATCAAACCCTGACTCCTCCACTATACGCACATCAGGGGTTCCTTCGACCACTTTTTTTTCTCTTCCTTCTTTCCACCTCGCACCCCATTTTTTCGGGAAATCCTCGTGCTCGCATATTCTCTTCCTGCACAGTATTATAAAACCGACGTGCAGCCATGACAAAAAAGGAGAGAATATATGTATATTTGAAAAAAGATTTTAACGCTATGATACGATGTAACTTTTGATTATAATTTTTACGTCGTATTTTTTTAAATTGTATACAGTGTATTGGGACTACTTTTGAAATATTTGAATATCGATTTCATGCAAAATAAATTGTTTTTATTTTTCGATTACTCTTTTTTAGGTGAATAAGAAAAGCAACTTGATCGATAAGGAGAAAGAGTTTATTTTTATTTTGTATTTTTTATATAATCAGTCAACGAGTGACAATGTTCGAAATAGAAATGAAATAATATTAGACTTTGATTGACGCATTAGTAAAGTATTTAATTCTATTCAAGGTTTAAATGATCATTTTGTTAAAGGATAAATAAATATCCTAAAATAAACATCAGTACAGGTGTCTTTTTATATAGTAAAACTTTTATAGTAAGTCTCATGAAATGATATATAACATTGAGAAGTAAATAAAAAGAATGAATGATTGAATAAATTAATTTAATATACATACGTTATAAGATAATCATCAATAGAAAGAGAAAATAAATGAATATGTATTTATCTTTCTCTGGAAAAACATTTATAGTTTTATGTGTTTAATTGGTATAGTAAATAAATAAAATCAAAGGAATGATATCGGAAAATAAGAATAGAAAAAGTAAGAATAAAAATGAGAGAGTGAAAAAGAGAAGGAACGTCTTCGCCCCATTTGGGGGTTCCTTTTATTAAAAAAATAGTGTATATAGTGTATAGAGTATATAACCCTGCTGTGTAGAACGGAGATTCGATCCACTCAACTTCTCCTTTTATATCTGACCAGAGCTTTGGTTTTATATCTCAAGGGCAATGAATATCAATTTATGTACATTTTCATACGATTGATATATTCATTATTAAGAAGTACCAAAGTAAATGCTTTGAACTTATATTAATCCGTTTAGAGTAAATAAAAAAAAGAAAATAGGTTAAAATTTTTCATCGATTTTTCTTAAAAATTCAATTCATGAAAAATTAGAATATCTTTTTTTTACAAATTTTCAGATGAATTTTTTCTGAAGCTTGATTAAAATTCTGCAAAAATCACATTCTGTAAAACTTAATTTTCAAATATAGATTTTTCTCTCGATGATAATTACATGAAATAAATTGGAATTTTCGTCGCGTATTTGATATAAATTTATTTTAAAAATTTGATTTTTTAACCGACGCGGAGCTTCGGTGCCGGCACGTGAACCATTGCTCTGGGGGATGGACCTCTGTTCCAGGACGAAAAGGTCGCTCCTCCCTGTGACCCGAGAAGGATCGATCGTTGTTCCTCTCTCTCGTTCTCGCTCGCTCTCCTCTTCGCGAAGCGTGCACCGTCGAACACTACGTACATATACACATACACCCCTGTACAATTTCTCTCTGCTATACGTTCCTTGCACAAACAATGATCAAAAAAGGTACCAAATAAATTTTGAAGATTTTCAAAATTTCATTTCGCGTCTCTTTGTGAAAATATCGAAAAATCCCGATCGTTCGTATCGTCAAGGGTGATCGACGGATTTTGAAAGACACACGTGTATTAGAAGCTTCGCCGAAGAGGAAAAACCGCGCAGACGTCGAGTAAAAAATTTAAACGCCGACGCGAAAGAAAGTCCGAGCGCGCGGAGAGTGAAAATCGAAAAGTTGATGCGGGGAAAAGAGAAGAAATGGCGCCGGGATCAAGTTTATAATTTCCCGGTCTCCCTTTATTTTTCATGCACGGTTCCCATTCGCTCAACCGTCGATGAAGATGAATAAGAAGAAGAAGAAGAAGAAGAAGACGCAGAAGAGCAAAAAAGCGGGGGTGGTACCAAATTTTTTCTCTCTCGTTTTTTCGATTCATATATAAAAGCGCGAGGGTTCTACACACGATGCGGCGAAGAGGGCGCTCCCGATAGTGTCGTCGTGTCACGTTGGTAACCACCCTCTAGCGCGGAGTCGAGGGAACGAATCGATCGGTGCGCGTGTGTATTCCTCTGTGACCTAGCCCGCGGGCAAAACCCAAAGCGAAATCAGAAGTTTTCCCATGTACCAATGCGCGCGCTATTCGACAACACGCGCGCTGATAAAAATACAAAGCTCGCTCCGTGTCTCCGGGAAGCGGAAGAAAAGCCACGTGTTAATCGCCATTGCACCTGAACGATTATTCCAACCTCCTCCGTTCGTACTATTTTTTGCTTCGGCCTTTTATACAATTGAATTTCTTTTCAATGAACTTTTCCTTTTTCTAATTATGCAATCCAATTTTTAACTTCTAATTATTCTCGTTTGATTTAGAAAATTTAAGGTAGTTCTATATAGTTTTATCGATTATTTAGGATTTTGTTGAAAATTGGTACAGTCATTCTTTGATATGTTATGCATATGCGTACCAAAATTTAAGAGGTTTCGCTACGTTGAAATTGAGATATTTATTGTTAAAAATCTCGATTCTCAGTGCTCTCCCAGCATATAAGAGCCCGTGTCAAATATTCCGATTGTCAATCCTAAATATCGTAAAATGTAGATGGTGAACCTTCTTCAAATTTAACATAGCTCTTTATTGTACTTAAAAGAAGCTTCCTCAAGATTTAAAAAAAATCCTAAGATTATGGTTTTTTAATTTTTATACATACGTAGCAATTACAGGTCATCTAGGATGATCTTGAATTTTGAGTATATTGTTCTTGAAAAACAATTTGCAACAACTTTTCTTAATTGATTTAATCTCAAAAACCACATGGTATGGAGTTATAAATTGAAATAAAAACTTTTGATTCGACTGTACCTTTAGAACAACCTTAAGGTGGTTGGCCTGTGACAGTCAAATCCAAAAGTTTCTCCCGTTTTGATGACGTTTTTCTGACGTTCACAGTGATTTTCGAGATTAAGTTTAT
>JAPYYW010003990.1:0-20071 GCA_030522545.1 Cremastinae sp. A BG-2022a | reverse complement strand
CCGACGATTTTGGGAAATAATATGGCATCGTAAAATGAACGGCCATTTTTGCTTATTCTCCTATGCCGTGTCTTCTCCTTTTCTCTAACCTCCATAGTCTGGAGCACGGGATTTGGCGGTTGACCTTCACATAACCGCGTATTGCATGATTTATTGTTGCAGAGTGTAGAGATTGTAGAGAAAGAAGAAAAAGAGATAGGTAGTTGATGTTTATTATTTCTCATAAGAATGGTAAGTTAATTTTATCTTGCTTTATTTAAGCTCGAAAATGTAAACTTTTATATTAATTACACTCTCGCACAATAGTGTCAAACGCCTATTATAACCTTTCATAGATGCAACTGAAAGTGCATTATCTTGAGTATCGGTTACAGTTTTAAACAGAATAAATATTAACATGAATCTGTCGATCAGCCAAATATTAGAATGTTTTTCTGGCAATTAAAGTTTTCACATAATTCGATAAAAATAGAAGGAGTATGTGTGAATATTTGCCATAATCGGCAAATTTTGCGAGTTGTAATTCGTTAAAGAGTCCGTTGAATACGCAAATTTAACGCGATACGCCCACGAATCGATAGAATTACATTTTGTATTTTTATGTGCGATTGAAAATGACGTTTGTTGAGCAAATTACGCAAATAACATACTTCGATAGTATATGAAAATTGTTAAATTTATGATAAACGAAGGAATAATTGTGTGTAGCAGAAATAAATAATGTAATAATGTGAAAGAGAAGAAAAAAAAAAGCACGGAGGATGAATGTTATTATTGAATTTTGAGCGAGTAGAATAAAAGAGCACGCTTGTTGTTTGGTTGGCTTTATTTTGCATGATTCTACCTGGAATCCCTGGTAGGTATCTCTATTTTTTTCACAGCCGATGACACCAATAATGTCAAGCATGGAGGAACAGGAGAAGCTTCTGGATGATGCGGTAGGCGTCGTCAAGGTTCAAGCATTCCAGATGAAACACTGCCTAGATCATAACAAGCTCATGGACGCTTTGAAACATGCCTCTACCATGCTAGGCGAACTGAGAACTTCGCTACTCAGTCCAAAAAGTTATTACGAGCTCTGTATCCTTTTTCAATGCAGCATTTTTTTTGTTCTTCATAAATCGTCATATTCTCTCATTTTCTTACACACACGCACAAATAGACATGGCAATAACGGATGAACTTCGACATTTGGAAATATATTTATTGGATGAATTTCAAAAGGGCAGGAAGGTTGCCGATCTTTACGAGCTTGTGCAATACGCGGGAAACATCGTCCCTCGTTTGTAAGTACAAACGTTTGAAAAATAGAAGAAAAAAAGAAGAAATGGTCGTCATAACGATATAAAAATGTTTCAGGTATCTCTTGATCACAGTTGGATTAGTTTACATAAAGACTAATCCGTGTCTCAAGAGAGATTTATTGAGGGACCTGGTTGAAATGTGCAGAGGTGTCCAGCACCCTCTGAGAGGTCTCTTCCTTAGAAATTATTTGCTTCAATGCACGAGAAATATTCTACCCGATGTGTTGGAAGGCGATGATGAAGAGGGGACGGTATGTCGTTGAAAGAGATTGAAGAAAGAGAAAAAAAAGAAGGCTATGCATTGTAGAAAAAAATTTGGCATTTTTAGTACATTTGTATTCAGGTCAGGGACAGTATCGACTTTGTTCTCATGAATTTCGCCGAAATGAACAAACTTTGGGTTCGTATGCAACACCAGGGACACAGCAGGGATAGAGAGAGGAGGGAAAGAGAACGCGAGGAGCTGAAAATTCTAGTTGGAACGAATTTGGTGCGACTTAGCGAATTGGAATCTGTAACGCTTGACAAATACAAAAAGGTAGAAATTCTTCTTACTGCTTATTTTTTGCCCATACAGATGAACCTTTTATAGAAATGATTATTTTTGGATTGTTGTTTAAAGCTCGTATTACCGGGTATTTTGGAACAAGTTGTCAGTTGCAGGGACGCAATTGCTCAAGAATATCTCATGGAGTGTATAATACAGGTACAACAATAGGCCATTTCGTTGATGAGATTGCGTACGTGTGTGCGCGCGCGCGCGTATCGATGACAAATTGATGTGTCTTCCCTGCAGGTATTCCCGGACGAATTTCATCTTCAAACTCTGAACGCTTTCCTTAAATCTTGTGCAGAGTTGCACAACGGGGTCAACGTAAAAAATATAATAATTTCACTGATCGATCGTCTGGCAACGTTTAGTCAACGTTCGGAGGGGGTCGGAGGTCCAGGCAGCCCGAGTCAAACGTCAGGAATACCTCAAGATGTCAAACTTTTTGACGTTTTCAGTGACCAAGTTGCTACTATTATACAGGTTGAAACAATATAAAAAGCCTATTTTCCGATGTTATTATTGACATAATCAAACATCCAATGATGACCATCGGATACTGCACACAATAACAGATAATCCATGATCGTGATAAAAAGATAACAAAATTCCTAATATAATGCTCATCTAGTTTAAGTCTGAGGATGATAAGTTTCCAAGAGCGATATATTCTTCGCGACAATATTGATATATATATATTTGCTAATTGAGTGTGCATTTGTTTATCAGACGAGACAGGACATGCCGCCAGAAGACATAGTTTCGTTGCAAGTTGCACTTATTAATCTGGCCCACAAGTGTTATCCCGAGAGAGTCGACTACGTTGACAAAGTACTCTCGACGACCGTGCAAATATTTAAAAAGCTAAACGTTGAAAAGTAAGCAGGATCTAGCGACGCTCGTATTTTGCGTTTTTTTTTTTATTTATCCATTGTAATAATAAATATATTTTGAGATTGGAGTATAACAGCGCGGTATCGAGGGAACTTGCGAGGCTGATGAAAATCCCAGTGGACAATTACAAAAATATTCTTACGGTGTTGAAATTGGAAAATTTTGCCCCTCTGCTGGAATATTTCGACTACGAGGGTAGAAAATTATTGGCTGTTTACATAATAACGAATATATTGGAGAACGAAACACTTATTCCGAGTCAAGAACAAGTAGACGCGATTCTGTCGGTGGTATCGCCACTGGTACAGGATCAACCGGACCAGCCGAGCATCGAGGAGGATCCGGAAGACTTTGCCGAGGAGCAAGGACTTCTCGGCAGGTTGATACATCATTTTAAATCGGAAACTGCTGATCAACAGTACATGATTCTGAGCGCGGCGAGAAAACACTTTAGCGCCGGGGGAAATAGAAGAATAAAGTATACGCTTCCGCCAATAATATTCCAGGCTTATCAGCTCGCATTCACGTACAAATCTCTTGAAAATCAGGTCCCCGTACTTTCTCATTTTCAACATATTCAAGTATTTAACAATGACGAGGAACGAATAATATACATATAATTGGATTGGTCGCGTTTCAGGATGAAATGTGGCAAAAAAAGTGTCAGAAAATCTTTCAGTTTTGTCATGCAACGATAACGGGTTTGATGAAAGCGGAACTGGCCGAATTGCCACTACGATTGTTTCTTCAGGGCGCCCTAGCAATCGGTGAAATAAGATTTGACAATTTCGAGATGGTCGCTTACGAATTCATGAGCCAAGCATTCTCCATATATGAGGACGAGATAAGTGACTCGAAGGCTCAGTTGGCCGCGATAACGCTGATTATCGCAACTTTTGAGCAAATTAGCTGCTTCGGGGAAGAAAATGCCGAACCCGTGAGAAATCAGTGTGCTCTGTATGCGAGCAAATTATTGAGGAAACCGGATCAATGTCGAGGAGTCGCAACCTGCTCTCATATTTTCTGGTCCGGCAAATCATTAGCGACCGGTGGAAAAGAGGTTATTCATTTACTCGAAATACTTATCAAGCTATGTGTGTTATATTACAATATAACTGTTTGCGTGGCTTTTAGATGCAGGACGGTAACAGGGTTCTCGATTGCTTGAAAAAAGGCATTCGCATTGCGAGCCAATGCATGGATACATCCGTACAGGTTCAGTTATATGTTGAATTATTGAATCATTACATTTACTTCTATGAAAAGGAAAACTCGTCGGTATGTATGTCGATTCAAAATCAAATTGTATCTATACAAATTTAGAGGAATAATAAAACCCATCCAATGTTCCAGGTAACGGTCCAAATAATAAATCAAGTTATAGCAAAGATAAAGGAAGAATTGCCAAATCTGGGCGTAAGCGAAGAAACTGAGCAGATACAGAAACACTTGGCAAACACTTTGGAACATGTTCGCAATCGAATGAGATGTTCAGATTCCGAGGGTCAACTCTATCATGGCCTTGTACTCTAGTAATCTCTCTCTCTCTATATATATATATAATTTAGGAAATACAGATTCCCGCGATTATACTTGTGCAAGTATATTAATGTACCATATGTTGCAGTATATACGCATTGATTTTTTATCATAGGGTATATTTGTGACAAATAATCATGCGTTTATGAAATTATTGCGCACCATCAGGGGTTTGCGATGCATTTTTTATTCGAGCAGATAACACTCCGCGCGTATGCATACGCATATACATAATGTAATTGTATATTTGATAGAAAATAATATATATATATATATATGTGTGTAATAAATTTTATAATTTGTATTGAATAGCGAGACTAATTGAGAGACATTGAGATGTTTTTTAGTGCGCATGAAATGTCGATTATCATCACATGCACCCGATGAGTCTGAATAAACTTGTATTGTCAACTGTATAATAACTTTTAGCGCGCTTATTTCGAGAAAAATCAGAGCGAAGAAAATAAACATCTCTATGGTATAGAATGTCCCAATAATGTGGAGTTGAATGATATATTTTATTGAGAGAGAAAATTGGGGAAATCGCGTGGCTCTTCTTTACCAATCGGGCCGGCGACTCTTCCCCTATCCCGCGCGCCGCGCCGCACCACACACACACATATCAGCAGCAGAGAGCGGCGATCGAGCGGGGCCTGGGTCCTCGGCGGGGTGCATGGTACTGCGAAGTGAACAAGACCTGTGAGCCACGTGCACCGAAAGCATCGCGGTTACTATTTCTTGGAATAATAATCGCGCTCTTTTCCAACAATACATACATATATGTTAATGCTTATGGTAGGTGTATAAAAAATTGGAATAATAGTAAAAGAATAAAAGATATATTTAGAGAATATATAATATGGGAAAAGGACGAAGACACAAGCCTAAGAAAAATTTTGCTGAAAAACGTCGGGATAAGCAGAAGGTAGGCTGTTTCGTATGTAACATATATTGTTTAATAGAGTATGTTATAATTGAGAGGAATAATGATCATCGTTTTTCAGAAGCGAGACGAATGGGATAAACAAGCCCATCGCTGTTACGCGGATATCATTCGAGAGAATAAAGATTTTGAAAATTATTACAAAACTCAGAATATCGTTAGAGAGGAAGAATGGGACAAATTTCTGAGTACAATGAGGGAAAACCTTCCTGTTGCTTTTCGAATAACGGGCTCAAAGGCCGAGAAAAAGACTCTGTTGGACATCATAAAGGGAGACTTTTTTGAGGAGATACTGAATAATAAGGTGGATATAAGTGGCAACAATGAGCAAGAAGATTGTGGAAACGCTGTTGAAAAGATGAAGCCGCGATGCCTGCCTTTTTATCCGGACGAGCTAGCTTGGCAATTACAACTTACAAGAAAGGATATAAGGAGGTCCGAAGCTTATTTCAGGCTTCACAATTTTTTGATCGCCGAAACAAACAGCGGAAGCATCAGCAGACAAGAAGTAGTCAGTATGATTCCGCCTCTGGTCCTGGATGTTAAGCCCTCTCACAAGGTTACTCAAACTTTGCTCTCTCTCTCTCAACACACTTGCTATTTTTATCTCCTCTTTTCCTGCCAACTTTTCATCAATTGTTGTACGCACAGGTGCTCGATATGTGTGCCGCGCCTGGTTCCAAGACTGCACAATTGATCGAAGCCATCCACTCGGATGAAAAAGAAGGAGAAGGTTTTGTTATAGCCAATGATTTGGACAACAATCGCTGCTACATGCTGGTCCATCAAGCCAAAAGACTCAACAGTCCAAACATACTGATAACCAATCATGACTCTTCGCTCATGCCAAATTTCCACACAACCACTGTGGATGGTTCCAAACAGTTGTTAAAGTATATATATATATATGTGTATATAATTATTAACGAGAATAAGTATGCATTTGCGTGTATCAATAAACTTTCGTTTGACTAGGTTTGACAGAATCCTTGCCGATGTGCCCTGCAGCGGGGATGGCACTATGAGAAAAAATCCTGACATTTGGTGCAAGTGGAGTCCAGCCAATGGAAACAATCTCCATGGGTAATATATGTGTATTATTATCCATTGTCTTTCATATTCCAGCAGTTGTAGTTGTTAACAAAATATATATATATATATATACTTTTTGCTTCTCTATGCAGGATTCAATACAGAATAGCAAAGAGAGGTTTAGAATTATTGGCGGTTGGAGGAAAAATGGTGTATTCGACGTGCTCCTTAAATCCCATTGAAAATGAGGCAGTCTTGCACAGGCTGCTCTGCGAAACTGGTGACACTGTTAAACTGGTCGATGCTCGAGATTTCGTACCTGGTCTCAAATGCGACCCAGGCGTCAGCACCTGGATGCCGGGATGTAAAAATTTAAGCTATTACAAAAGTTGGGAACAAGTTCCGGAGCAGTGGCAAACACAGATACGACCAAAAATGTTTCCTCCCAAGCCTGAAGATGCGCACAAGTATAATCTCGAAAAAAGGTACAAAAGCAATGTCGCTCTTTATATAAATTATATCCATCATTAAAAACAAAAAGAATAAAATGCATATAAATAGACTTTTTTTTGTGCAGCATGAGGATATTGCCTCATCATCAGGACACTGGTGGCTTTTTTGTGGCAGTTTTGAAAAAATTGAAGCCTCTTCCTTGGGAAAATGATTCAGTCTTGATGAGGACTGAACATTCTCAACGATCAAATGGTGAGCAATCCAATAATGAGAATGGTGATGACGATGACAATAAAGAAATAATGAGTCTCGAGGAAGAGGAAGAGGAGGAGGAGGAAGAAAAAAAAAAAAAAAAAAAAGAAGCGGCAGCAGCCAACGGTGAATCGGAGGCTAGTGATGAAATGAAGAAGAAGAAGAAGAAGAGGAATTCGGAAGAGGCTAAAAATAATGCATGGGAACCACCTCGGAGAAAACGCAAAAGGCTTACCGGATATCGCGAGGATCCATTCGTATTTTTTAAGGAAAGGAAAAAAAAAAAAAAAAAAAAAAAAAAAAAAAAAAAAAAAAAAAAAAAAAAAAAAAAAAAAAAAAAAAAAAAAAAAAAACGATTGATGACTGATGATTGCAGAGAATTTTATGAAATTTCGGATGAGCTCGATCCCCGATGCTTTCTCGTGCGATGTCACGAGGGAAAAAAGAAGAACGTTTACTTCACCTCGCCTGCAATTCGCGACATAGTTGTAACGAACAAGGACAAAGTAAAAATGATAAACACAGGAGTCAAGACATTTGTTCGGTGCGACAATAAAAATATGAAGTGCGCGTTTAGATTGGCACAGGAGGGAATGAAAAGTATTTATCGTTATATCGGTGACAAGCGAAAAGTTGGAATATCGAGAGAGGACCTAATAATGCTTTTGCAAAACGATGATCCCCATACACCACCAGAAATAGATAAATTGAGCAGCGCTACGAGAGAACGTCTTCAAAATTTAGGTTACTCCATTTTGATCGATGAAACAACAACCGGCACTAGCTGGATCATCCTAAATAAATATTTATTTGTTTAAACAGATACTGGAAGTTGTATACTGATGTACACGGAGGAGGAGGAAGAGGAGAAGAAGAAGAAGAAGAAGCAAGAATGTACGAGTGGAGAACCATTGAAACTGGATATGGTCGGTTGGCGTGGCACCATGTCCCTCAGAGCTTACGTTCCTACTCACGATTCAATCCACTATTTGCGACTTCTCGGCGCTGACTGTTCCAAGTTTGGTACGTCTCGTACTATATATCGCTTGTATATTTATTTAATGAATGTTTGTAAAATTTCATCATTTTCACTTGGATTACGCAGAAAAAAATAAATTTCAAGAAAATCGGGACAAAAGCGATTGCGCTAAGGAATGAATTTGAGTAGAACAAGAAGGAATTGGAAACGATGATCCAGATAATTGGGTATCGAATTAAGGGAGACGACAACGATGATGATGATGATGATGCTACAGCAGCCAGGCAAGCAACATATTAAAATTTTTAAGAGAAATTGTTTACTCTTTATGGTGTGTATTTTATTTGAAACGACCGTGGAAATAAAAAGATGGCAAAATATATACAAGTAGACGAGACAGGTGTATGAGTATGTTGAACTTTATTTGCGCCGAAATGAAGCCCAAAAAATGTTTAATCGTCCATACAACGTCTTCTTATTTGAATAAAGAGATCTGGCGATGGCGTCTCGTCGTGTATACTCTACAGTTATGTATATATATATATAGAAATAATAAGGCATGGAAATGTAGACGCTCTTTTTCTCGCGCGTATTTATACGCGATTCCTTGCTTGCTTCTTCGTTGCGACAGAGACGCGATATATACGACAGACCTCTGCTTTTATTGACCAAGACCGATAATTTCTACTATATTATTTTTATCATGTTATAGAGGACGGGATTTCGGTATTGAGATATTTTTTTGTTCATATTTTCCTCCTACGTATGTGGGTGGGTGCGCGTGTGCCTGCTGTGTGTGTATAAATATGTAAAAAGATAACATGAATATAGAGTTTAACAGAGGGGGACGATACGTGTAAGCTCTATGAGGGGAATTATGTTGAAAAATGTATAACACACATTTGTAAACGAGATTGAAATGATTTATCAAAAATTGCTTCGATCGTGTCTCTAATATTCTCGTCCTGCTGTCGGTGATGTCAATTTTCCACTTTGATTTTGTGAGTTTGATGGCGATTTTGTGCCTGTATACACCATTAAAAAGCTCATTATAATAAATTAATAAAAATTTAAATATAACACGAGTGTCTTGTGTTGTGAGACTCACATGCTTTATTGTTTATGATTTTATTGCGAGGATTGTTCGGACATGGATGTTCCCCCATCAAGTGTTCTCTCCATTTATTTCGATTAACCAGAGAACGGCACAAAGGGCATCTCTCGTACCCTTCAATGGCCTCTGCAATAATCTCGGTATTATTTTTATAACATACGCTCGCTTCCTTTCTTTCTCCTTATTTATCGATATGCACATGCAACAACGTACTTGTACATTTCTCATCTTTGGAATGCTCCGAAAAAGCTTTCTCGAGCACAGCTTGCTTGCAAATGTCGCATTTTGTGTAATTACTTCGTAAATCGCATTCGTCTGGAATTGAAATAAAAATAGAAAGTGAGGCAGGCATGCGACCGACCCCCCGTAACCCGGATTTTTATTTATAAGAAAAAAAAAAAAAAAAACAATGAAGAGCATTTTATAACTTACTGAGCAAGTGTTGATTCAAGTAAGATATTTCGACAACTTGCTTGCACGCCTCGCATCTGGTGAGCATTGGACATGTTCGCCAATAATGGATATTCAAGCCTTCCTCCGAGTAAACTTGGCCCTTGGATAGACAAAATATACATAGCCTGAAAAAATAGAGATATATATATATATAAATAATATGTAATATTGGTCGGAGTGGAGCGCCAGAGATATTGAAAGAAAGAGAAAAAGTCACTTGTCCCCCTTGTGATCGGTACTATTTTCCGAAGGTGAGGTAACACTCGTTGAACTTTCTGTGCTGACAACAGGACTGGTTCTCGGCGGGGATTTCGTAAGGCTAGCGACGTTGTTCTCCATTGACTTGGTCCTCGTTGGCGTAAACGTCTTTTTTTGCGACGATTCGACCTCCTTCTTTCTCTGATTATGAAATAAACGAGTCGTTATAATGGCAATATAATAATAAGAGAGAGAGATTAACACGATGAAATTACAAAAATTGATGATAATAATTACTTGGGAGTCAATGAGATCAAACTCGTGAAATAATTGACGATAGAGCAAATTTCTTCTTGTTATGTCGTCATCGGGCGGTAACTGTTTTCGTACCAAACGCGGATTAACTTTGTAAACGAGGACCAAAATTCTTTCAGAGACTTTTCTAACAGCCTCAGCTGGATGATGCAATCCGGAGCATCCCAATTCTGAGAGGGTTCGACACGTGAGCCCTCTGGAACAATATTAGCAACAACATACGGAAAAAGTAATGATAAATAAAGCGATAATGGATATGTAGTATCACGTTTGCTTGTCGGTAGAAATGCCATGGCTGAGTATGAGCTGCTCGACCATTTCGAGTCTGCTGAGGGCAAGCCTCTGATAAGTGCCAGTGCTGACAGGCCGAGTCAGAGCGACTGGAATAATGTGGAGATCTCTGAGACACTTGCAATCTGCCATGCTCAATATCGTGTGCATCGCCATATTGTGTATCCTCGGTGTCGTGTCTCCGGATTTAGTCAACAACTCGGGAAGCAAACGATCGACG
Organism: Cremastinae sp. A BG-2022a; assembly: GCA_030522545.1. NCBI lineage: Eukaryota > Metazoa > Arthropoda > Insecta > Hymenoptera > Ichneumonidae > Cremastinae sp. A BG-2022a. The sequence continues at coordinate 9,534 of JAPYYW010003990.1, read as the reverse complement.
CTCCGGGCTATTTCCGCCGCAGAAACTCTGTCAAGGGACATGAATAATGGCCGAGTCTCTTTATATCATAACGTATCTATTACGTATCTACCTGATGCTTCGGAACAAGCATACTTGTCATAATAATGTAGAATAATAAATACCTCTCGGTTGCAAATTCAGCGAAAAATATTCTTATAAGTTGAGCAGCCAGACTATAAACGCTAAAGACTTTGTCCCTGAGTGCTCGATGTAGCAACAAAATGGCAGCCCTCGCCGTTTTATTTGCCGAGTGTTTGGACACGTCCGAATCGAAACTTAGCAATTCTTCCTTCAATTGCATCAATCCCTCTTCTTTATCGGTAAATTGTTTCGAGTAAAATTTTTCAACCTCCGCCCCGCCGTGCGAGAAGAAAACAAACAAAAACAACAATACAATCATAAATCACAATAACAATAATGATTATTATTATCATCATCGGGTTAAAGTAAAAATAATGATGGGTTGATGAAAAACTTGAATGGTTTTACCATTTCCATGCCGAAGACGGAAATGGGCAAGGCAGCTTGTTTCTTCTCTCTGTCGTTGAGCTTGGAGGTCGATCTTATCTCTAGCAGAGCGCTGTTGTCCATGTGACATTCTCTCGTAAATTCATTAGTGTGAGAACTACAACGAAACCAGCATATATTTTAATAAGTAGTCTCTACAACAAATGCATATATGTAGTTATTGAGTGCTGTGTATAATAACTGTCTGAGAGCCGGTATAGTTCTCTCCTCGTAAGCCTCGTAACTCGATCTGAGGCAAGGTCCGGCCGATTTTGTTTTTCTCCGGAGTGAGCCTTTGTTCGAATTGCCACTGCTGCTGTTGTTGTTGTTGTTGTTGTTGTTGTTGCATTGGTGCCTCATCATCAGGATTTCGGAGCCGAGGATCCCGTTCGTTGGACTATTGACAATAATGTCTCCCGCTCCTACATTATAATCATTCTTAAACATTGACGATTTGTATGATTAAGAGAGAGAGAGAGAAGAGAGATTGACCTGGACTGTTGGTGGATTTCTGATGCAGAGGAGATGATAACGGTTGATGCTGATGGACCGGACCGGTCGGAGAGAGAGCTCCTTCTCTCGTTGGTGGAACAACGAGTCTCGAATGAGGAGCTGGAGAACAACAAGAAGCATCCTCGTCGAGCGGTGCCGGTGGTGGTGGTGGCGGCGGCGACGACGACGACGACGGTAGTGGTGGTGGTGGTGATGGTGGTACTGATGCCGGTGCTGGTGGTGATGACGATGATGAAGGTAGTATTCCGGAGGCGAATCCACCAATACCACCAATACAGCAATGATCGAGACCGCTCCGATTCTCATCCTTATTATTACCATCCGACGTCGATAAATTATTTTTTTCCAGAGGCTACAATTAATATGTATATATTTACATATTTTATAATATGTATACTGTTATAATAAATATGCGTATTTATTATTAAGCCGATACCGCAGATATGCTGCAAATGACATGTGTCTTTGCGGATTACTATTTGGAGCTAAATATGTAAATATATGTAGGCATCTCTGTACGACATGAGCTTAATAGAGATAATAAATAGTGATGAGGAGAGAAAGGATGAAAACCCCGTTAAGCTCCAATAAATCGTCAATGTGCAAACTCTGATAAACTTGGTGTCGATAGTTGTGAGCTTGTGCTTTTTTCGCCTTGGCCTTGTCATAATCTTCCAGAGTAATGGCATATTTTTTTTCCAATTCGTATTTGCCGAGTCGTTCGCCAGCCTTCCGAAGAATTTCCATAGCGACCTTCAGCTTTGACGCGTACTCGAATCTTTCCTCTGTATATAGTTATAAAACAGAGTAAATGACAATAGCCCCCCGCCCGCCGCCGCATATGAAGAAGAAACGAGGAAAAAAAAATGAAAAAGTATGATAATAACCGTCAGCGGCCTGAAGCTTTTTCGCTTCCATTTGTCTGATTATCTTGGCGACCTCCCGATCAACGTACATATCGAATGCTAAATCATCGTACGGTGACGCGTAATGGGGATTATTGTTGTAAATGAGGTCTGCCTGCCGCTGGCCGGACAATTCGTCGACGCCGCCGGCGCATGGATCTCCAATAATGTTTATGGCTATTAGGCCAACCTATAAATTTATCACAAAATAATTGTATATGGAATTGAGAAGAAAAAAAAAAGGAAAATAATAAAATGATATGTGGAAAAGTACCTGGCCGTGGAGGTTGTGCGAATTGGCGTGGGGCTTGTGAAGACGAAGCTTTAGCGAGAGAGCTTCCGTTTCAGGCAGAGCGACGCTCTTCAACTCGCGACACTTGTACAGAGTAGAGGCATTGTCCGAAAGCGTTATATATCCCAAATAAGTGAAATCGCTCGATGCGGACGCATTTTCCTCCCGGCTCGTCCAAATTTCCAATCTTTCCGCTATTTTTTTTTTTTTTTTCCATTCGTGTTCATTCATTATCAATTTGTCCAATTATTCGATATTATACGTATACGGATTGTGCAATATATAGAATCGAAGCACAGCGGAGATAGAGAATATATGTGTGTGTATGTAGTGTGCTTACGTATGAGATACTGATGAGCGAGAACCTGCATTCTTGTGAGTCTAGTCGGGCCGTGAAGTCGTAGTACGAGCTCCTGAGGATATCCGCATTTTCGAGCGCTCTGCCAGCCCCCGATCGTCGGTCCATGCACATTCAATTCCAACGACGAGTGTCTCTCGTCGTCGCCTTATTATCATTACAATCACGTTATCATTCAAACCATATTCTAGCTCTCTTTCTTTTTGCGAAAATTAAGAAAAAAAACAATTAAGGCTATGGATATACTATATAGTATATATATATATATATACACACACAGCAGACGGACGCACGGATGGGGGGAGTTGATGATAAAGCGATATGCGATGAGATATGTAGTATATTAAAGAAGAATAAGGGGAATATAATAAAGAGCCTGTATGGCAGAGCAGAGTACAGGCGATATAAAATGATTAGAAAGATTGTATGAAGAAGCGACTCACTTGTAGCGTAAACAACGCTAAAACCAATTTTTCTTGGCATTATATCCAAAAGTATATTATTTGGAGATTAGGGGGTTATTGTTAGAATAGCGCGCGCGCGCCCGCACCCTCGGGATGATGAAGAACCTGCGTGTCTATTGAGAATCGAAAGGCGATGACAAAACGGAATGCTCTGTATAATATACTAACGGCGACGGAGCGGCACCATCAGCAATTGGCCAATATTGCAACACGGATTATCAACGGCCATTATTATTATGTATTATGTATTATAAGAGAATAAAGAAGGAGTGTGCATGTGTATTACACATTATTGCACTACATATGAGGGAATAAAACGCGGGGGTGGCTGCCGCGAGAATAGACACGCGCGACGATCCGTTATACCGCGTACAAAAGTATATATATTATAATAATAAGATACGCGACGGGGGGGTATGAGAGACGGAGCAGGGAGCACACCAAATTTTAAGCCCGGAATATGTATTTTCAAAGAATATACGTATATGCGTGTGTAGACGAAGAAGGGAAAAAAGATGTATAAAAAGAAGAGGCTCGTCGCGGCGCGTATCTCTAATATGTACTCTTTCTCTTGATGCGGGAAAAAAGCGAGTGCGCCGCGGTGCGTCAACGCGGGACGGAGCCTGCCACTCAACTGACAGACAGAAGAGAATAAGTCTGCTACACACAACACGGCACGCTTCAACCTCTCTTCTGCTGCTGCCGCCGCCGCTACTGCTCAGGGGTCGCTTCGAAATCTCTCTACTATCTCATATAGTATGCATCTTCTTACTACACACGTATATGCATTTCCTTTTTATCCTTTTACCCTGCTGTGTATGTAGTACATGTTGTTATTATTATAAGGCAAAATATACAAAGAACCGTTTTTTATTTAACGAAAGGGCATACTATATTGGACGGCCGAGAGGATGAGCCTATATACTCCGGGGGGGGAGGGTACACACATGCGCCGCATTCGGGGCAGCTCAGATTATTGCATATATATTTATTTAAAAAAAAAAAAAATGAAATCTTGAGAAAATGTTGGAAGCAGCAGCCCACGCGTGTTTCATTCAATCAATTCGTTTACATATTATACACGTAAAGATAATTCTCATGCTATATGTATAGTGGACAGGATTGAGCAGGAGCGACGGGGGGGGGGGGCAGCTCCTAAATTTTATGATGGATCAATAAAGAGGCGGAGCAGCAGCAGGGTGCGGCGGCATTTCGCGAGAGACATCGAGAGATGGTGCGCCTCAACGCCACACTACGTGTGGTATGGTTCAAATCGTCTAATGACGCAAAAAGAAACAAAAAAAAAAAAAATATTAGAGTGGAAAAAATAAGAGAGAGAGAGAGACGACAAATAAAATGATCGACTGGTGGATAGGTTGAATTTTAATAGAGTCTGTTTTTTGTTTTGTAAATAGAAAAATTAAGTAGTGGCAAAGAGATACAAGAGTCCTTTAACGAATTGGACTATTTCGGAGCCGCCGAGCTTCGATTCTCCGTAGACGCGATCGACGAATGATATCGGAACTTCGCCAATCGTGTACTCGAACTGGCGGGCTCTGACCATCATTTCCATTTGAAATACATAGCCCCTGGATATGCAACATTTTGCAAGTTTTTCCAATACTTCCTTCTTGTATAATCTATGCAAAATTTATAATTCCAGCATGAATTTGCTATTATAAACAATATTATAGACATAGAGGGGGGAGGGGAATGGAAACTTACCTGAAACTTCCGGTCAAATCGCTAACTCCCGGTCTCAGAAGAATCTGAGTTAAAAAATTGGCACCCCTACTGATCAATTTTCTCTTTAAATCCCAGCCATAAACACCTCCGTCTCCGGCGTATCTTGTTCCGGTAACAATATCGAGGGACAACTCGGCTTGCCTCTCTATCATCTTTGGTATGAATTTTGGCTGTTTCGGTCAAATCATACATCTTGACAAATTAATCATTGAAAGCATAAAAGAAACATTACGTTGTACATTATTCCAATGAATAAGCATATAACCAACATGATGAGAGAGATCCGCATCCATTATGACGATAAAGTTTCCAGTTGCGTGCTCTATACCGTGGATATAAGCCGTCCCCAAGCCCAATTTTCTCTCTCTCGGCCTCAATACTATTTTATCCTTGCCATAAAGCTTCTCAAGCTTTTTGGCCATCTCCAATGTCCCATCCGGAGATCCATCGTCGATAACAATCACTTCGTAAGGATGCCCACTGAAAATCCATATTATTATTATTATTATTATTATTTAAAACGAGTTTTTGCCTCGCTTTCAAATTTCATTCCCCCATTTTGTTGACAAGATATTATTGTTAATACCGCCGTGGCTGTTTTTTCAATAAATACAAGTATCCAGGTACAGGTTAGTTTGATGCTTCAACTAACCATTGATCCATATATTTTACAATGAGCCATATTATTATTGGCAAATTTTCCACTTCATTGTACGTTGGCAATAAAATGGAATATTTATTCCAATTTTTACACTCGGTTTCACCGCTCATCTTTCACAAGGATAAGAAAAAAATCCAGCACAGAGTCCCCCGGCCAGCTGTTATCCCATGCGGACGCAAATGGCGATGCAACAATAATATTGTACAACCTGCTTATGGGCGCTGCATGCATTAAATATTCGCTTTTACATCATTATCGTATTTATTGTATATAGCTCTTGCATTATAATAAACAATAATACAATATGCAATATGTAACCGTACACACGCACGCACGTTATGTATGATGTAGATATAGCGAGGCGGCGGAAGCGGGGGCGGAGGAGGAGGAGAACGGATCGTCACCCCCCCCCCCCCCGCCACAGCGATCAGCTGTCAGTCTGACAGAGTCTGTTCCCTATATATACGCTGATGTATACATCCCAACAACATCACACAGTATAGTAAAAATAAGTGCGCGCGTGGCGGCGGGGCTGCGAAACGAAAAAAATCCTCTCATCGAGCGCGTCATGTCTTTTAGATGAATAATTATTGTAGTAGTATATAATAGAGTAAATGGACACTCTGCGAATAAATAGTAATAAATAATCTATTTGAAATATGGGAAAAACAACTAAAGTGGTTGTATGCGGGATGAAAGGGGTTGGAAAGAGCGCAATACTCGAGCAGCTTATTTATGGAAACGTCACTCCTAAGACTGTGAGCCCAATAATTAACGCACTTATAAGAATGTATTAATTATTATTGTAACACGTACACACGTTATTAGTGGCCGGCTCTGGGCATATATATATATATATATATATATATATGTGTGTGCATGGCTTTTATAATATTTATTGGAAATGCGAGACATGTTCGAAATGCGAATAAGTATATATTATGTCGTGTTTTCTTAGAAAAGAATAAGAGTTTTTTGTCAACAGGAAATTCATCCTACAATAGAGGACATCTATGTAGCAAACATCGAAACGGACAGGGGTACTAAGGAAAAAGTGAGATTCTACGATACGGCAGGACTGGAGCCGTTGCAGAACAATGCGAATAATCAGCAACTGGCTCGTCACTATCTTGGTTTTGCGGACGGATATGTGCTTGTCTACGACAGTGCCAAGCCGGAATCTCTGGATGTGCTCTTTCCGCTGAAAAAAGATATTGACAAGAATAAGGATAAAAAGGAAATGTTGCTTGTTGTGTTGGGCAACAGAACAAGGAGCGACGCTGAGACTCAGTGCCTGGAGAACACAGCTAGCAGAGCGGCCAATTGGTGCAACCGAGAAAAGCTCAAACATTTTCAAGTTTGCGCCATGAACAGGAGTTCCCTCTACGACGCATTTGTTTACTTAGCCTCAAAGTTAAATCCACTCCAGAACAAGAGCACCTTTCCGCAATTGAGCATGGGACGCAGGAATATAAAAGCCGAGGCCACTTGATGCTGCTGCCATTTCATTCCTTCCGTTTGCTCTCATTATTTTTAAGCACACAGATTATTAAAATTTCGTTCTTTTCTTACATATATCTTTATTATTCTATGCGTGTATCGCGCATCCAGGATTGATCCTCTCGTGCGCGCAGTGTCTCATTGTCCCGTGTTCAATCACATTATGTATCAAGGATTTTTGCTTCGACGCATGTTACTCATCGCTTTTATTATTAGCATGCTTTATTTCAAAATGGAATAAAAATAGTACATTTTCTTTCTCAGTAAACACAATCAGCGCCGATGCTGCTCTTGTACCATTTGCTCCATCTGTTTTAAATTTAATGAAAAAACTATGAGGAAAAATCATAATATGTATACAACAGCATATTGATTGGTATATTTTATAATATAGTTATACATATTATGCTGGTAATGAAACTGTGTGTGTATGTGTGTGTGTTGTTGTGAAAAAGGTGTACAGGCTTCTGTATAATATGTACGCATGGCAAATAAGTACTTAAAAAAAAAAAAAAATAAAACTTTGTCCTCTGGATAATTTATTATCACAACGAATATAATCGGTACAAAGTCGCGTATAATAATAAATAAATAAATAAATAAATAATGGTCTCGAGGGATTATTTATTAATATTATAATAATAATAATAATAATAATTCTTTTGTCAATAATGATGTACTTATTATATTACATGTATATCGAAATAGAATATACAATAGAGTTGTCTAAAAAGAGGTGCATTTTTTATTTTCACCATCGGTTATCATCATATATACGATTAGGAGGCAAAAAAAGGGGGAAAAATTAAAACTCACTGAATGCCGTCGCTCCAGATTTCTCATTCTATATATACAATACAATACATATTTAAAGAAAACAAAAGTTATAAAATATAATTTCATTTTTTTAACACGTGTGCAATAACGATAAAAAAGTAATTTAAAAAGTAAGTTTGAACAATATAATAAAATGAGACTCGATAAGCGATCGAAAAAGGATAAAAAGAGAAAAATGATAACAACAACAACAACAACAATGAATAAATAATGGGGAATAATGAAAAATTCTGCTTTTTCTGGTTATTACAGTTGCAGGAATAGAATAAATTCTACATTCTGCCAATATCAAAATCTTATTGATCGATCGTATACAACCTATATAATATGTATGTAGTATATAGAGAGATAAAAAATAATGGATCGTAAAATAAAATTGTCGGATACTTTTACAGAGAGTATACTTAAATATACAAATATAATATATACAATGTGGTATGGAATATGCCTCAGCATATACATACAATATACTATATATATATAGAGTGCTTAATAATAATAATAATAATAATAATATAACAAACAATAAGCCGCGAGCCGGTCAACTTCGTATCGTCATCCCCTCCCACCCCCCCCCCCTCATCTACAGTATATGTAGTATATACGCAATCGATTAATATACAAAATGAACAATTTTCAGCTTACAGAGCACTGAGAGAAATTACACGATAGCGGATTTTATCACAATAAAGTGACAACTATGCTATATACAATATGTACGTTTATATCGTAAAGTCAAGTATATTATTTATGATTGAATCTAAACAGAGAATAATAGTATATAATTGCAGGTTCCATTATAATAATTATAGTATAGAGTTGTCACTCTTGTATACATATATGTATAGTAAAATTTATCATTCTTTTGTCTCAGTGTAATTTTAGAGTTTTTCCAACATATATTCTCTTATAAATCACCGTTTTTGAGTTTTTGCGAGACTAACGCACAGCGATGTTTCCTTTTTTCAATACGCACATACATAAGATGGATGAAAAAAAGGAATTCCACCTCAGCTCAATAACGATTTTAGGTAGATATCTCTTCAATTTTTTTTCTGATTTTTAAATATATGTTATAATATGTTATGGTGAATATGCAAAGTAAAGTATCCATGCCAATTTTTAGCCCTCCATCTCTTGACTCGTACACAAATTTCTTCAAATATTTATACCTTGTACAATTTATTAATTTATCTCCATACCATGTGGTTTTACAGCTTAAGGTAGTACAACCGAGAGAGTCTATTCAAAAGTTTGTCCTTATTATGTGTTAACTTGATGTTGAATCATCAGTTGAAATTTCTTGAAACAGAATTTATTCAAAAATTGTACAGGATCTTCGTTAGCATTGCGTTAACGTGTTTGAAAAATTTAAAAAGGTTCAACCATGCTGTAGTTATTTAAATATTAATTTTTAATAATTGCTACTTTTAACATGTGGGAGGCTCTTATGGGATGAGATTCGAAAAAGCAACGACTTTCAATGTATTATATCTCGATTTTTATCGATGATGAAGCTTTGTCAAATTTGACACATGTTTTCTAATGACATTAAAGAAATACAAGTTTTTAAAAAAATCTGTCTGAATACGGTTTTGCGGTTGTACTACCTCAAGTCAATAAAGAAAAGCTGTTGCAAATTGTTTCAAGAACAACATACTCAAAATTCAAGGTGATCCAAGGTAACTTGTACTTGCTACGTACGTATGAAATTTTACAAATTCATAATC
>JAPYYW010003989.1:0-12836 GCA_030522545.1 Cremastinae sp. A BG-2022a | reverse complement strand
GGGGTTTCGATAGCCTTGGCGAAAATAAATGAAGTTTTACATGTTAAAGGTATAGGGAATCGAAATTCATTAAGAACACGATGAAAATTTGAAAGAACGTTCTTTGCCAATAAACAAATTTATATAAATTCAGAATAAAAATCGTCTACATTGTTTTCGAGTAATCAAGTGTTGAAGTTACATTCTTATACACGGAAAGTATATCTATATTGCCTAAAAATCGCTATTTTATCGTTCAATTGTTCGGAAAATAATTAGACGAAAATTCTAAAAAAATTCGTGTTTATGTATTTCATATGAAAGAATATCCTCTCCAAATTTGAACGATTTTTTATTATTTTGTTATGTGTATCGAAACCCCTTAATCGTCGCGAGAGATATAACACACTGAGAATAGATTTAGTATAGTTGGAAAATATTGGCAGTATACATTAGCTCTACCCTTCACTTCTCTATACTGTGTAGAGTTTATTTTCATATTTCATTTTGAATTTGGCTGTTTTTTAAAAATTGACCATTTTGGAATAAATTTACTCAAAATAAAACTCCTCTGCAGTTTTAAAAAGCCAAATTTTACTTAAAATATATGGTCTTGAGTAGAGAAGTGAAGAGTAGAATTAATGTGTACTGGCAAAATATTTCGTTTAAGGAACGCTTATTTGTTGGAAATAATTAAGGTAGTTCCATAGCAAAAATTGCGTTTATTTAACCACTTTGAACTTGTGAAAAGAGGGTATATTTTTCATAATTTTTTTTTCAAGAAAACGATAAATGTTCGGGTATTCATTACCTGGGTATTCATTGTACATATATCGAAGATGATTTACAAATTTTTTTGTCAAAATCTTCACAATAATTTTCGGTTTGTGTCGCTTCTAGAGGGACGCTGCGAAAAAGTCGGAGGTAAGTAAGTGATTGACAGCTTCACAGCCACACGATTCATATAAAAAATAAAAAAAATATACATAGACACTAGATATATACCTCTACGGTACCACGTAGGGGATTTTTGATATCTAAAATAAAAATGGCGGACAAATTATGGTTTTTTTTCGATTTTTATTGAAAATTTTCATCGTTTTCGGAAAAAATAATAGGAGGCCCTTTATCGAAAAATCCCTACGTGGTGTCGTAGAGATTCGATTTACGAACATTTTGAGACTAAATCAATGCAAATCGGATTAATAGTTTTTTAGGTAAGCTGTCAACCAGGTCGAAAAATGTAGTTTCGAGAAAAACGCGTTTAAAGTCAACCGCTCTTAAACTTAAAAAATACAGTTTTGACATAAACGCGTTTGTAGTTTTGAGTAGACTATAGCTGTGGACCAATAAGCGTTTTTGTACTAAAATTCAAAAAACGAGTACTTAGAGATTTTTTGAGGTCCTAGGGGGTCATTTAAAAGAAAAAAAAAATCGATTTTTCGAAAATTCTACAGTACTAAGGAAAATATTGTCAAAATCGTATGTTTTGTAGGAAAAAAAGAAACAAAAAAAACAAATCTTATAAAAAAGAGTTGAGTAATTGTACCATGTAGTTTCTGAGATATTTGAAATTAAAGTTCAGTGATTTCCCAATCTAAACACGCGTTGAACGTCACAAAAAAATAATCCTTAAAATAACTTAAAAATGACGCTTAAAAAATTAATAAAAAGTAATGTTAGAGTACCACTTACAAAAGTTACTTAAAAAAAATCAGCATGATGTACTGTCCAGTTCATGAAAAAAAAAATCATTATAGTGGAAATCGTTTGTGTGTTCATATATACATGCACACAAAGCGGTCAAATGTATTACGGTCACGGAAAAAATTAAATAATTCTCTCGAAGTCCTGTAAAAATGAGAAAAATTCAACAAAAATAGCGTAATTGATGTATTTTTTCTATAATTACTGATAATATTTTAAAAAATTCGTAAATTTCTATCTTTTTATTGATACTACTTTTTCTTAAAGGGGAGTGGCTCATTTTTTTATACGGCGCTTAGCTATCGAGCTACCTTAAACTTCAGTTAAATCAATAAATTTATATGTATCGATTTTAATTTAGTTCAATTTAAAAAAAAATATCGGTGAATGAATCGGTAAATTTGTTTTTTTCCTGCATTGTTCTTTGATTCGGAAATTCCTCTGATGCCTTTCGTATCGCGAATTTTCAACAAAATTTGCGATAATGCGCTCATTCCAATTTTTCCGCTCGACAAAAAATGATTATCTTCCCGATTTTCTTATCTGTCGCTGTTCCTGTTGTTTCTTTTTTAATTGAGGTTCCGCGATTTATTTTGTTTCCGGAAGTGGCACGTTTTGTTTAAAATGATAGCACAGGTATTTTGGCTATCTTGAAAATATATAATCACTTCGAATAATCTTGATTCGTTGATACACGAGTTGGTTTCAATTACATCCGTTTTATTCATTCGTTCGCATATAACAACTTTTCTTAATAAACTTTTGCTGAAAAATCACATGGTACGGAGGTAAATTAAGTTAATTTTTTTTTATTTGACTGTACTGATAGAATTACCTTAATTAAAACATGGTACATCTATATTTGAACTATTTATAGAAAATGCAATCACGTTGAATATTCTGGGCTTATCTGTAAAAATTGTGTATTTGTTTTCACTGATTGCCTTTCGTATAACAATTATAATAATGTAAAATAATTAAACAGTTCTTCATTTTTAATAATATAAATATTTGAAATACGATCATTTAAAATGTTCGTTTTTAATTCTTTGAATAAATGTGTCTTTATCGAGTAATCATTACGCAGCGATTTAATCATATCTGATTAGTGATAAGTGACTTTTTTCAATCCTAATTATACTTCCGGATAGGTCTCAGGCAATTTTGGATTGTTTTTAGACTGAATGGTATGATATTTCAAAGATTATACTCATATCGAATTTCAGATAAAAATAATTAAAATAAAGGAAGTTGTGAATTTTCGAATGAAACGTTTTTTGTAGCTTTTTGATATTTTCAGAATTGTATTATTCTACGTTAGAAAAAAATTCAGATCACTACGAACACTTATTAAGATTGTTGTAAAATAAAAAATGTAGAAAACATCGTATATATAACAGAATACTCATATTTGCAATTATTATTTAATCCACTCGTGGAAATGATATTTAGCAACAATGATTTAAATATTATGTTAAAATCGCAATTAAAAAAATCTTAAATTAATTAAAAACGCGATATACTTTAAATTATACTTCGAAAATAATGATGTTGGGATCTACCCATTTATCATGATATTAATTCAACAATGTTATTTCAATTTTAAAATTTATCAAAAATATTACATTTTCATGTTAAACAATAGACAAATATACGCATAGACTTTCAGTTTCCATAATTTAATGAAATTAATTTTTTAAAGGGAATAATATGCTGCAGCGGTTTGTACTTTGATTCCACTGTTCCATGTTAAAAATCAAGGACTCCGGAATAAATTGTTTTCGCGAGAAAAATTGAGAGGCGGACAAACCCGGAAAAAAGTGACTGTGATGTACAAACATCATCTTTGATGGACGACGCGCAATTGAAAATAACTTAATTGCGCGATTGATTGTAAACACGCTCGATCTTATAGACGTGTGCAAAGTGCGCATTATTATTTTCGTCATCGCAAAACTTTGCCACTGGATCAAGTTCAAGATATGTCATTGTAAATTTTACTCTTTAAAGGACTGGAAAAACCATCGATTAAGAGTGATTGTTATTTTTTTTTCGTTAAATTATAATTACAGTGAAGCAAAAACGCTTATTTCAGGAATTGAAGCCTAGGGGCCTAGCAGTAGAAAAATCCTTACGTGGTCAGACACGACGATGCACTTTATAGATCAACTAAATGTGGGTTTTTTAATACACTAGTTGATCAGAATTAATGCAAAAAACATTATTATAGCAATATGTCGATCGTTGTTCTTGATAAATAAATCGAACAGTATAGATTTTTTGGAAGTTTCCGGAAGGAATTGTTCAAGGTCGGGTTATCAAAGCAGTTGACGTAACATGTGTAATTCCTGATGATGACGCCAGCAGACATAATTGAACCAATAAGCTGTTCAAAGGTTTTTGCTCTTGGGATCATTCACGACGAATCCGAAAACAGGTCTGTGCATGAATCAAAATATGCTATTAGGATTTCGGAATTCCCGAAAGCGCGTAGTCATCGTTTTCAGCATTCACATTTTTTTCTCTTAGATTCTGAACTCTGTCCTAACAGTAAACTATCTCGAAACCGTACTGCTTGTTTCAAAATATGAATTTTTCTTATTTTTCCATTTTGTTCTCATTTTATTACCACAGTGTACATAAATTTGTATCTAACAACGTTGGTGGCAGTGAAACTCGTTCACTGAAGAATAAAACGCTTCTCGCTTCTCTTTTAGTAAAGAATTAATAAAGCAAATGATTATTTATGTATCCTAATCTAAATAAACGAGCATTTTTGTCACATTTATTATTTATTTATTAAAAAGTTAATAACTTTGTAAACGTTTTGAAATAATCAATTGATGATTTTATACTAAACATTAATTTTTTTGTTACTGTTACATCGATTTCTATAGAAAGATAAAGAAATTAAAAAAATAATTACATATTCTTTCATTTTAATTCTTTCATCAGGTACTGTGTGATGGCCGAAATATTAACATTTTTTCATGAATTATTTAAAAAATAAGAACATAAAATGCGATTGTTTTAAAATTTTTACATGTTTTTTCTTCTGTCTTTAAGTGTACAAAACAATTTTTTTGACTTAATTTTACATTAACGAGCAGCAACGCCACGCTTTTACCTTTTCGACCAGTTTGAAATGATATTTTGCAATTCTTCTAGGTGCATATTTCATATAACCTCGCATAACGCGCTCTATTCCTATGAATTGATTATGAGTTTCATATCTTTTTTAAAATAGAATATTTGATCGCAAAATTTCCTGTAGATAACAAAAATGTTACTTATTCGGAGCACAATCCAAGAATTAATATTGAAAAAAAATGATCTAAAAGTCAATTTTTTGGCTTATTTAATATGAATTCTTGGATTTCGCCCCATTATCATTTTCGTTATCTACAGGAAATTTCCGATCGAATAGGCTCTTAAAGTCGAAGAAAATTTTAAGAAATTTAGCGAGTCACACTGGGTCTCGTACATTTATGAAAATTTCAATGAAAATTTTTTCCCAAAAAAACGATTACTACCTTAACAATCGTTTTGCTTAGGTATAAGTTTAATGGTTATTGTGAAGTTTTCACACAATAAAAAACTCTATATTATATTGTTTAGTGAGTCTGGAATATTTCATCATTTTTCGTGATTCTAAATGTTGGATGCATTATTGAAATAAAAACACAAATGCGAAAAACATTGAATATTTCTCAACGTTTGGCTCGATAAATCTTTGGCGTCCATTCTCTGTTGAATATTTCGATCACGAGAGTTTGTGACGATAACGTATGGTTAAAAAATCTGAATGGAATGCCAATCCAGACTGTGACGTAGTTTTCAAAAGTTAACGAGTGCATTTGCGAAGGATCATCATAAAAATTTTAACGGCTCTGCCACGAAGATCGGTACAATTTTTTTCAAGTCATTTATATCGCAGGACAAGAATATGAGATTGGTGTCAGGTATAAAAATTTTGCGTTTCGGACCAGCGAAATGACCCGAATCGAATTATCGAGTCCCAAACTCAGCGACACGTTTTCGCGAAACAAAAAATTTTCTTTTCTCATCGTTCGGTCATTATTTTCATATTCGGTACGTGACGACGTTTATAAATACAAGATTCGAGCTCCAATTTTATTGTCGATTTCACCGGGGCTTTTATTTTTTAATATTCGCCGGAGTAGATTAAATTTTTTTACTTTTCAGCGGAATGCTCGAAGGCCGCACTTTTCTGACACATTCGTCTCACTCGAAATTCGCGATCCTGCGGGGTCCTTGTCCCGTGCAAACAAAAAAAAAATTTTTCTGGACTTTGAGCGCGGTTATCATCAGAAGGACAGGCCATAAAGAGATACATTTTTTGGATGCTTCAAAAATTTTAATTGTACTGCAATTCGATGCAATATTTCTATATAGTATTCGGATTTATTCTGCTTTTTGTAATAATTTTTTATAGCTTAAATTTCATATAAAAAAAGAACCGAAGTTTTATTAACACATGAAAAAAATTTTTCTTACAGTGCAATATGTGATTCCTCGCAAGAAAATAAAATGTTTACTATTTTTACATTTTTTAGTAAAACTAAGATAATTCGACAATAGGATACTGTTGTCTTAAAATAAATTTTTTAACATTCGAGCAGTTTTTGAGAAATTAAAAGTTGATTATTTTTAGTGTTAAGGTAGTTCGATAGTAAAAACCGTTTAATGAATAAAAATTTTGAAAATAATTGTATGTTTGTAGAAAAAAAGAAATTGAATGACGAGTAATCCTACTGTTTAGTTTCAAAGATATCTGAAGTTCAAGTTTAACGATTTCCCCATGGGAACGCCACAAAAAAATTATTTATAAAAACTAATTGAAAGCGACATATTCAAGAAAATGATGAAAAAATAAAATATGTTACAGTACCACCTACAAAAGTTGTATAAAAAAAGTCAGTATGACGTACCATCCAATTTTTGAGAAAAAAATTATTGTAGTGAAAATTTTCCATGTTTTTCAGTTGGGAAAAAAATTTAACACTCTCGAAATCCAGTACAATAATGAGAAAAATTCAATAAAAATAGCATAATTATATTTATTCTATGATTAATGATAATATTTTAAAAAATTCGTAATCTTCTACCTCTTTATATGGACTCTACTTTTTCGAACTAAGCTATTAAAGTACCTTAAAGGTGTTGGAAAATCATCGAACCATCAACACATAAAAAATTGACGAAATAAATAAAAGTTTGACTATTTATCAGAATATAGCAAATATTTGTTTAATATAAGGAATGCAATTACTGATTTTAAAAAAATCAATATTTCGCAGTTAATGCGCATACGATTGAAAATATTTCCTTTGAGATGTAAAAAATTGTTGATGAATTCTTGATTGCGTTTTATTCGTGGTAAATATCAAGATATAACTGTTATCTCACTGCTTTAAAATAAATAATGAATGACAATTTTTTGAATGCAGTATAAAAAAAACTTCTTGGTACTCTCTGACGCTAATCATAAAGTGATTAGGATGCACCAACGTCAAAGTGTTTATTATTTCTTACAAAGATCTTGTGGATTTCATACGTTTTTTGTTTATTATCGCTTACGAATGAAAAGGTGAAGTTTCTTTCGATCGCTTATGCGTGTATTTGTAACGAATAAAAAATCTTGAGGCCTGATTATTGCACTTACACTCCGATCGAGAAAAATGGTTCCAGTTACGATGAAGTGGTCAATTTTTCCACTCGATTTTTCAGAAATTATGTACAGATTTCACAATCGAATTAAATATCCTGAGATTGCATTTATGACTCAATATCTTGAAACCAGACGAATATCTACTATTGATATAGATTTTTTTCATTTAAATACAAGAATTTATTTTTACTACCGATCGTTTCACGACGAACGACTCTTTCATTTTTTGCAATCTACTGGATCATTACCCTTTCAATGAAAATGATTTTACATAGTTTATACTTAACAAGATACACTTCACTAAATACAAATAAAATGAAAACTCGCTATCGTCGAGAGAAAATTTTTTTATCGTTTATGGCAATGGAATATATGTATTCTGTTTTAATATTTGATGAATTTTTTCTTCAGAAATTATTCCGGACTTCAAAAAAGAAGGTCAATTAAATTATTAAACATTATCATCGCGTCTCTTTACCTTTTTCATATTTTTGCACAATTTGTTCTTTAACGATGAGTGCAACATTTTCATATGAAATTCGTTTATCGTCTAGTAAATATACTTTTTAGAAAATATTGAATAATATTCGATTAATTTTTTTTCAGAAATTATTCCTGATTTTGAAAAAGATGTCGATTGAAATATTTAATATTATAATGCATGACTTTTATCTTTACTTTTTCATATTTGTTGCACAGTTTGTTCTTCAAAGATGGATGGGAAATTTTCATACGAAATTCGTTTATCTTCTTGTAAAGACACTTTGAAAAATATTGAATAATATTAATCAATTTTTTTTCAGAAATTATTTCTGACTAAAAAAATAGATTCATTAAATTATTTAATAACGTTTCTGTACTTTTTAATAATTTTTGCACAAAGTGTTCTTCAATAATGGGTACAACATTTTCATATAAAATTTGTTTATCTGCTTGTAAATATATTTTAGAAAATATTGAAAAATTTGTCATGAATTTTTTATCATTATTATTTTTATTACATTTTTTACTAAAATTGTTATTAAGTACTTGTTATTATTGTAGGTACGTGATAATAATACTTCTTTTCGGTGCAATGTTCATTTTTTTCGTCGTACATCGTGTCCTTGTTGTGTCAGGCTCGTTTTTCATCTGGGAAAATAATCGCGTATGCGCGAGATGCACAAGCTCGTGGATAATATATCACTGGGTATCCTTTGAACTGTCACAAAAAATTCCACGTGTCGTTTTACTTTGTTTTATATCCTTTGTTTACTCGACAAAAGTGCACTTTTGTACATTTTCCGCATCACCGTTTTCCTCATCGCCGAAAAAAAAACTTTAATTTTTATCGAAAAAACGTAACGATGAGTTCTTGTGAAAAACTTGCACAATAGTTCCTTCTGAGAAGGAATATAAAATGAATGAAAACCCAATAAAATTACTTGATTTTGAGAAAAATCATGCACAGATGATATAATTGATATACTTAACTTTTAATTAATTATTAATTTTTATTTAATTTTGAAAAATTGGTCGTTTCTCATTGTAAGATGTCAATAACAAGAGTTACAAATATAATTTAAATTATAAAATATAAATTCGATAAAAATTTATCATTTAAAATATCATAGAGTTTGTTTATAACTGAAGTATAGAAATAAGAACGAATTAAACGTAATTGGTGATTCAAATTTAGTAATTTAATCAATAAATATTTATGAATATGGCGTTATGAAAACGTGGTTGAATTATTCTATAATATTAATTATATTCTATAAAAAGCATTATTGTTGTACATTTATTATACATTTGTAATCTGAAAACAAATAGTTTTTAAAAGCATCATTTGTGAAAGATAATAAGCTTATCGACGCCTAATGACAGGCAACTCTCTCTGCTTGCGTGTACATTTAGAAAGAATCGTCGGTCGTTTTTGAAGACTTTCAACTGGATGTTTCAATGTTTTTAAATATTTCAGCGTTATTTTATACCTTTTATTAAAATATTCGATGCTATATTAAAAACATATTATTTTTAATTTATTATTTGATATTATGTATTGATATAATATAACATATCTGAGAATATTAATTATAATAATAAGGATAAAAATAACATTTATAATTATTTAGAGATTCATTTTATATATAAAATTACAGAATCATGAAAATCAATAAAAATGTTTATTTGATAAAATTATTAAAAATGAAAAAAAAACAAGTAAAATTATTATATTTTTAGATTTTTAATAATTATTATCACTCACTGTGTATGGAATGTTAATGATTTTCATGATTAATATTTTGATTTTTTGATCTACAATCGTTTGTGACTTCAAAATTTCGAATTTTCTGCAGAAAAATGTTTATATTCACGGAACAATGGGCCCATTCAAGTTGTACACGCTTCCTGTTTATTGTTTGTCAGAGTAGTTTATTGTTACACAAATTCGTGATTCTGTCCTACTTATTCTGATAAAAACGAGTAGGACAGAGTGTTCGCTGGGTAATTTTGTGACCTGCTCTTGTTTTTTATCAAAAGTTTTAGATATTTTTAAATCTTTTACTTCAGTTTTTTTACTTTACTTGTTATTATTATTAAAAAAATTTTATTTTCCATTTTTTAATTAATATATAAAAAGTAACTTTTTATTGAAATATAAAATAATATAAAATAATATAAAAAATAAAATAAATATTAAAAAAAGATTTACAGATATTTTTTTTCAAATTTTGGTATCATTTGAATAAGTTAATTTTGGGTTTCATCAGGTTATCTTTTGTCGCCATTGCATATACTTTATTCAGGTAAACATAGACAATCTAATTCTATTTTCGCTTGCTGGAAAAATTTCCAGTATATAAGACATGAGACTCTTCGACGACCTTTCATACTGAGAATTATTTGCATCAATTACTCTTGAAAAGACACCGCACTTGACTTTGAGTCAACACTCTTTATTTATTCAATGAAGAAATATAATTTGTATATACGCTTATTCTCACCATCGTGACAAGTTTGATGTAATAATTATAATTTCCGTAATTGATCGGAGCACACATAAACTGAATTGCCTCGAACTCTAGAAATAAGATGACGAGGGCAATACCGTAATACTAATTTTTATGATAAATCGAATTGAAATGCAACTTTTTTTTAATCCCGCTTTTCATAATCTCAAGCACGATTTTTGTCGTCACAATTTTCATTATGTTTTTATTGATAAAGAAAAAAATAACAAAAGTAGTTATTATAAAATTTTTTTGACTTCTCACTATTAAAAAGCAAATAACGAGTAAATAAAAGAAAAATAACGAGTGCTATGTCATGGATATTTTTGTTTCCATAATTTTCGTCAATTTTATTTAAAAATTGCATATTCGTGCATGATATTTTTTCGAAAATCCAGCTTTTTTTCTTCACGATGAATTGCATTCTATTGTAATTACAATATTCATAATGATAATATTGACAAAGTAGAAATATTATGGAAATTATTTTCTTTGATTTTAAAATAAAGTAATGATTTTGTCGATTTTATTTTAAAACATTTCAAATAATTACATGTTCGAAATTCATCGAGAAAAAATTTGGAATTCAGAACTATATCCAATGAGGACAAGTATGACGTTCTAATTACAATACTTTATAATTGACGATAAAAGCGAGGTCAAAGTATAGTACAGTTTTCCCTGTGAAAAATGAACATAACAAAATAAAAAAAAGAAGATTTTTTCGACTTAATTATTGATAACTTTTAATAACGGTAAATTATCGTATACCAGTGCCGGATTATTAATTTTTAACTCATATTTTCGCAAAGTACGTGAAAAATAATGAAAGACAAGGTGAAAAGAGAAAATGGTGCGATGTGGCAATGATTTCATAGCGTGCAAGTGTGTTCAGCGGGGATGGAATAATCGTTCCGAGAGGTTCTAAAAGTGTATGAAGCCTTTTGAAATATCGACGTCCTCCGCACGGACTTCATACCTCGTTATATTTTTTTTCTCTCTCTTTTGCTTAAGGTGGTTGGTCTGCGACAGTCAAATCCAAAAATTTCTCCTGTATTGATGACGTTTTTCTGACATTCACAGACCAGATATACTATGTTCAAATAATAAAAAATACATACATAATACAATATTTTTGTTAAAAATTTGCATAAATCTTCTTTGATACAATGTGCAATCGTATATTAAAATTTTAAGAGGTTTTACTACGTAGAACTTGAGACATTTATTACCAAAAATCACTATTTTCTACACTCTCCCATAGAGCACGTGTTAAATATTGCGATCTTCGACTCTTCATTCCCTGACGTCTGGGGCCAGTACATTAACTGTACTCTTCATTTCTCTGCTCTTGACATTATTTTTTCGTATTTCATCTTGAATGTGGCTGCTATAAAAAAAATTTACTATTTTGGAACAAATTTACTCAAAAAAACTCTCCTGTAGTTTTAAAATGCCAAATTTAACTTAAAATATGGTCTTGAGTAGAGAAGTAAAGAGTAGAGTTAACGTACTGCCCTTCTGGGTTAGTGAAATTTCTTGAAATTTCTCACAGATCTTTATTGCATTTCAAAGACGCTTCCTCAAGTTTTTTTTTTAATCCAAAAATTCTGATTTTTTAAATTTTCATACATAGGTAACAAGTACAGGTTACCTTGGATGACCTTGAATATTGAGTATGTTGTTCTTGAAACAATTAGCAACAACTTTTCTTAATTGACTTAAACTCAAAAATCCCATGGTATCGAGCAGGGATGGCCAGAGCTCGATACTTTTCTGAGAAATGAAAATTTATGAATGGGTGATGCTAATTTCATCAATGAGGCAATAAAGATTGAAAAATTTTCATTTCTCAGAAAAGTATCGATCTCTGCCCATCCCTGGTATCGAGATAAATTATTGAGATAAAAAACTTTTGATTAGGCTGTACTGATAGACTACCTTAAGGTAGTTTTATCGATTTAGTTTTATCGATTATTTAGGATTTTGTTGAAAATTGGTACAGTCATTCTTTGATATGTAACACATATGTGTACCAAATTTTAAGAGGTTTCATCACGTAGAAATTGAGATATTTATTGTTAAAAATCCGAATTTTCAGTGCTCTCCCATAAGAGCCTGTGTTAAATATTGCCATTTTCAATCCTAAATATATTGAAATCTAGATGGTGAACCTTCTTAAAATTTTGCACATCTCTTTATTGTACTCGAAAGAAGCTTCCTCAAATTTTTTAAAAAAATCCTAAGATTATGAATTTTTAAATTTTCATACGTACGTAGCAAGTACAAGTCACCTTATATAGGTATCAAAAGTACTCAGGAAAGATAATGTGCTATCAAAAATGGCGAAAATCCGTAACATAGCTTTTTTTCAGTGTGGGATTAACAAAGTCATATATAAATATATACAATTATATAAACCTATATCCAATTATATAGAATTCTATCGTGCCAATTTTTATATA
>JAPYYW010003988.1:0-16756 GCA_030522545.1 Cremastinae sp. A BG-2022a | reverse complement strand
GAAGGTGCAAAAAATTGCCATTTTTAACAATTAATATCTTAATGAGGAGCTTCTTAATCGTCGTGAAATTTTTACACAACCTTTTAGAGATGATACTTAAATTTTCAAAACATTTCCATCATTTTCATTTTTGAACACAACATCCTTAAGGAATTTTTTTAGATTTTTTCATTGCAAATTACGTGTTTTAACATCTCTTGGGTCTTCAGCGACCCACGATAAACTTACAAGGTGTCGAAAAAGTGATAAAGTGATCGGATTAAATTCCATTTCGTAATAAATATTTAACTTTGCTTCCTGCTCCTTTGTTTCAGCTCCTTTTGGCAAAAGAGGATGGAAAATGTATTACTGCACGTTGAGAGAGCTTGTATTATATTTGCACAAAGATGAGCATGGCTTCCGCAACGACAGTCTGCACAACGCTGTCCGGATACATCACGCTCTCGCGACCAAAGCATCCGATTACACGAAAAAACAACACGTGTTTAGATTGCAGACTGCAGATCAAGCTGAATATCTCTTCCAGACGAGGTGATCATAATTATTATATAATTGTTGAATAATTAAAATTATTTGTATAATTTTAATTTTCAAATAGTTGCTGTATTGACTACTCTGAAGTTACAACCTCCTTAAGGTGGCTATATTGTTTTAAACAATTCGTCAGATTTATTTTTAAAAATTAGAGGCTTTAGTACTTGTAAATGATGAGCTTTCTGCAAAATTTCAGGGTAGGTCATCGACTTTATTACCAAGAAATTAATTATCAAAAATTGCTCATTTTCATGATCAAAGCATAACGATTATACAAAAATGTTTACTTCCACTCACTCCAACATCGAATTTATTTATAGTGAATCGTAAGATTTTTGCGAAAAATGGAACTTAAATAAAGTACATTCTTACGAATTTTATCGTTTTGAAGAAAAGTGAAGTTATCGACCTATTTTTTTAAGAAAATCGTTGTTAAACATGAGCACTTGCTCGAATATTTAACGGATATCTTGGTATTTCAGTATATTTAAACTATCGCGTACAACCACCGAATTCTAACGTGTCCACAATTTACACTCATATTTTCTGTACATCTTCAAGTTTTCTTTATCAATTTTGTTCGATGAATGTGCAGAATCTTCCCATCTTGCTCTTCTCAAAAAAATTTTTTGCAAATTACTTTTTTTTTAACTTGGAAAGCAACGTATACATTTTCGATAACGTTACATTTTGAAATGTTGAGGTTCATAGTCTCGAGTACTACTCAAATCGTTGATAATTAATTTTTCATGTTGCAATTACTGGTAAATAAAAATTTCAATTTTGTTGACAATACATAAATTTCCTTATTCCTTTCTATTTTTTACAATGATCTCTACTTTTTCGTAAATTACATTAATTAGTTGCAAATGACTTTTGACTAGTCTGCAGCGACACGACTACCAGCGATATTATAAACTACACGAGCAGGTTACAAAAATAAATTCGTATTTGAGCTTTTACATCCTACTTTGAAAAATTCTAATTTTCAACATTAAGATCTACATTTTCGAAATAATTCGATAGAAAATTTTTTTTATCTTTTCAGACAATGCATTTCTGGAATCTAATAGTTTTTTGATTAAGTTTGATGAACCCATTAAGCATTGTCATAAAAAAATATGAGATTATCACTGTCTTGAGAGAGTAATTCATAAGCATAATAAATAACTTTGAAAATTGAATTGAAGAACTGGTATTATGAAACAATACAAAACTTTCCATAAAATTATGTCGAAAAACGTTTTAAGATTTTTGCGAAAAACAGAACTTAAATAAATTATGTTCCTACGAGTCTTATCGTTTTGAAGAAAAGTATTCGAGTACTACTCAAACCCTTGATAATTAGTATTTCATATTTCAATTACTGCTAAATGAAAATTTCAATTTTGTTGACAATACATAAATTTCATTATTCCTTTCTATTTTCTATTTTTATAATGATCTCTACTTTTTCGTAAATTACATTAATTAGTTGCAAATGACTTTTGACTAGTTTGCAGCGATGGGACTGCCTTAATGATATTCAATTGAAAATTGAGTAACAGCACAACCCCTTGAACAACAATCCCACCCTCTCAGTTTCTCTCTATAAAAACTTGTGCTCTTTTTCCAGTGACTCCAAGGAACTTCAGTCCTGGATCGACACGATAAATTTCGTTTGCGCCAGCTTCTCTTGCCAGCCTCTCGCAGGAGCGGTAGGTTCTCAACGAAAGTTTCAACGGCCTTTGCTTCCCTGCAGTCACACCAAATTGACGCCTGTAAGCATCATGCCTATCCAGCAATTAAAAAAAAACAATCATTGCCAGAAAAATAAATAATGAATAAATAAAAGAAAAATAAATAAATAAAATAAATAAAAGAAAAAAAATGATAAAATAAAATAAATATAAATAAATAAAAGAAAAAAATGAATAAATAAAATAAATATAAATAAGTAAAAGGAAAAAATGACCAATACAGCTGACACGCCGAGCGCTCCTTCATTGCACGTTCATCGAGAGAATGTTGAAAGTCAAGGAACTGATAAAACGTGCTTGGTAGACTGTGACTCATGCGCTGTGCATTTTTTTCCGTAAATAGCGGTGACTAGACACGCGCAGAAAGTATTTCATCATCGTACACGCAAACGATCCTTTTTTCGCTCATTAATTAATTGCCATCGAAGAAGCATCTTCGTGAACGCACCATTTGTTCAGTAGCGATTGATTTTCAGATCGAAGGAAAAAAAAAGAGAGTTTTCGAGTGCTCGTCACGAGTCAGCGATCAGTTTTCATGCTCACCCCGTCTCACTTTATTCCACGCTTTTTTGTCTTTCAGCGGGAACAATTGCGGGACCACGAAGAGAGGGTTAATAGACTGGAGGCAGAGCTCGAAGAGCACAGATGGCACCCACCCGAACGAGGAGCCAAAGCCCTTACCGTTCAAAATTACAAAGAAAAAGATGTTTACCTTCATCACGAGGTATTATTTATTCAATTTTTTTTTTCTAAAATCCAATAATACTGAAGTAAGATAGTCGTATCATAGATTTGTAAAATAATTAAGGTAAACGTCCCAATAGTTGGACAATTTTCGCTAAATTATTTTTAATATTTGAATTATTGTCTTCTCAATAAAATCGTATGGATAATTTTTGCTGTACGAAGAAGGCTATTTTTCATATGGTTAATTTATTGGAATAAACTCGCTCAACCTTAGAGACAAGGTCGATTTTCTGTTCAATTATTCGGACATTTTACATATTTAAATTTTCAAGTATTTATTTACTAGAAATATTATTTAAAATTAACACGTAAAATGAGTTTTGAATTGCTAAAATATCAGACAATAGTTTAGACGTGAATTTGAAGCAGATTTTTTCGTTTGAATATTTTTTAAATAATGATAAAGTGAGAAAACCCTTAGCAGTTCAACTATTGGGACGTTTACCTTATAATAAACTAGTAAAAAATCATGAATAATCGATTGACATTTACGAAAAACCTGTAAGTCTATTCAAGAGTTTGGCTGTACGTGTTAACTAAATGTGAAATCATAACTTGAATTTTTTTGAGACAGAATTTTTTTAAAATTTCTACTGATGTTCTTTGACATCATATTAAAAAGTGTGCAAAATTTCAAGAGGCTTCTCCATGTGCTTATCGAGATATTTATTTTTAAAAATTGCCACTTTTAACATGGGCTTTTATGATAGATCAAAAATTAATATCTCGATTACTACATGATGAAGCTTCATAAAATTTGGCATACACTCCGACATTGCCTCAAAGAATATTTGTACAAATTTTAAATAAATTCTATCTCAAACGATTTTACGTGACTCCTACCTTAAGTAAATTCTCCTTTATTTCTTATAGGCAATGCGATACGCGCTTCGCGCGTGCTAACCATCGAAACAAAAATAAATTTTTGAGAGCCAATCAGAATCTCGGAAGGTCTATTTCATTCTAAGCGTGACAGTTCTACTTTATAAATAAGGAAATCGTATATTTTTCTTGGTAAATTAAAAAATAAATAAATCATTAATTAATGGTGAATATTTTTCAGTTAAAAAGGTACAAAACGTACGCTTATTTGTTGCGATCGAGGCTCGCATTTACGGAAGTGGAGCCCTCGCTCGTGGAGAGCTGCATCGGCGAGGTTGACGAGGGCGGCAGCGGAAGTCTTCTGAACACCGAGGCGTCGCCGGCACCACCTCCTGTCCCCGAACGACCAGCTACAAATAGGTATAGTTACAGGGCTGCCATTTACAACCGTAATCTACTGAATGATGAGGAACACTGCGGTGACATTGGTTGACGTGTAATCGGTGTCTTTTCAGCATGTGTGGTCTAGTCTGATCTCTGCATACGTAGGCCGAAGCATCAGATTGAATTTTCAAGAATTTACCTTCATTTCGTTGATCGAAAAAAGAGTCCGAAAAGTCGCCAAGACCGAATATCGTTCTCCAATAAAGAGAGAGAGAGAGAGAGAGAGTAAAAAAACGAGAAAATTCTACGAAAAACGTTTTTACAGAATCCAAAACATTGTTCTTACTTTCTTTATTTTTTTTCAAAATTCGCTTTCAATCGATTTTTTTCGAATCTGTTCTCGTTATACATTTGTTTCTTTTTTTTTCTTTTGAATCTCGAGTAATGGTTATTTTGCGAGAATTTCATTTAATTATTAATTAGTGATGCAAATTTAATTTCATTGGCGAATTCGCTGTTTCGATTTGTTCCACGAATTCGAGTGTCGAAATTTAGAGGGAGCAGCTTCTGTTGCGTTCGCCTGCATATACAGATTCCTAGTCCAATCGTTGCCGAAATAAAATATCGAAACTTTGGTTGGATGGCGAAAATGTAAATTAACGAGAGAGCCAAATCTATACTTTGACTGGAATTTCGACGTTAGAGAAAGAGTTACGGAATCATGCGGTTGATAGTCATTCGGGTGGATGCTCGTTTTTACCGGTGCCTTGTGGAAAGACAAGACCAGTTGAGTATAGAGTTCAAAAAATAAAAATCTATGTATATGTATCTCCATCGATGCATACGAGCAATTCCATCTCGATTCGACGACGATTTGACGATTACCCCTTCGATTTTTTAAAATATTTTTTAATATGTCATTTTAGATGCAAAATAAAAAGTGTCTATGCCAATTTTTAGTCCTGTATCTTGACACGTACCGAAGTTTCGTAAAATTCTTAAAATATTCATAGTTTCTACAATAATTAAGATATCTCAACTTAATACGAGGTCAATTTTTTGATTTTCAATTTATTTTTTGGAAAAATATTGAAAATAAAGAAAAAAAAGTTTTTTAGTTGCTTTTTAGCCGTTTTGAGTTAAAAATTGAATTTTCTTTCAATAGGGTCTCATTAATTTTTTTTAATTCTTAAAATTCTACATGAAAAAAAACAAAGTTTTGGAGTCCAAATAACTTCGTGTTAAAAAAAATTCTATTTTTTTTTGTAAATTTGTTTTTTTTTTCGCTTTGAGATTGTGGAAAAAATTTTTTTATACGAAGTTGTAAGTTATATTTTTAAAAAACCAGTGTTTTAAAAATAATTTTTAGTTTTTTACTCTGTAAGTGGAAATTTTTTTTTGCATACGATGTGATAAGTTTTATATTTTTAAAAAGTTTTTATTTTATTTATTTTTTCGTAATTTGTATCTTTTTTTGCTCTGTACTTAACTGTGGCAATTTTATTTTATACGAAGTTATTTAAATTCCATATTTGGTATAGGCTCAAAAATTTTGTTGTTTTTATACGTAGAATGTTATGAATTTTAAAAAAATCGAAGGAGTCCCATTAAAAGAAAATCCAATTTTTGAGCTCAAAACAGCCAAAAAGACACTAAAAATTTTTTTCCTACAAGAACATTAAAAAACCAAAATTTGACCTTCCATTAAGTTACGATATCTTAAATATTGTACAAGCTATAAATATTTCGAAATTTTACGAAACTTCGATACGAGTGACGATACAGGGCCAAAAATTTGCGCAGACAGTTCATTTTTCATCTTCGACGACATATCAAAAAATTAAAAAAAAAATCGAAGGAGTCATCGTCAAATCTTCGTTGAATTGAGATGGAATTGCTCATGCATATGTGCATCTTTTTTACAAAGAAGTAAAGAATTTTAAAAATCTGTTGATAAAAAAAAATGAAGAAGAAGAAACGACGAAGTGATAAAAAAAAATACATCGCCAACGTATGATATTACATTGTAAATGGAAAACGGTCTTCGACGAGGGCGATCGAATCGTTTCGAGTCATTTTAATTACTATACGAAGTGGTGCTGGTCTTTTTACAAGTATTATAAATACATACACACATTGTTATAGCCTATATATTTACATATTTATGTATACTTTAAAACCTTAACTTTTGGCTCATGCTTTGCGTTTATAGATTAATTTCTCATTAATTTTAATGGTATTTGAAGACATAACTAACTCTTGTATTTAACTGGTACAAGGTATAAAAAAACTCATCGCCTTTCTCTCATCGCTCAACCTAACTATTGACAGATACTTTTTAGAATTATCGTATTGTTACCTTTTTTTTTCTTTCGATCTAAATTCGCTTTGTGATCATGCTCAATATCAAAATCAACGTCTGTACAAATATTTCTTTTTGTCATTAGAGATTTCTCCGAGTCCCAAAATGATCTGGGCAGTCGTAGTCGTAAGATATCGTTCTTCATTTCTAGAATTATTACGATCGTCAATTAGTAAAGCAGTACTTCAATTTTGTAAGAAAACCAAAGTAAATTTCTTAAGTTTTTGTAATACGAGAATGCGTTTCTATATTTTTGTTTTGTCTTTTGTTCAGCGAATGGAGAAGAATAATCTGCACTCGAATGCCAAGAGATTATTTATTTCCAATTACCATAAATTTTATATGGTTCATTGAAAAAATTGCATCAATCGAAAAAACAAGTGCTTTAGTTCATTTTCACCATAAATCTCGTTTTAAAGAAAGTAATAAAAATTCGTCATCGAATTAGAGAATAATTTCGAGTTCTTAGTGGAGTATTTTTTGTCGCGTATGGAAGAAAGAATTAAAAAAAAAATACGACGAGAATTGTGAATGAATAATCTAATCCAATGGCCAAAGAATCGAAGCTCTCTCGACTCCGGAGCTAAAAACTTTTTGTTTTCCAATATTGCGCTAGAATCTCAAGAAGAAAGTTTGATTAAATTAAGCGAAGAGACAAAGTTGCGGGGCGTGCGAGCCAAGGAAGAGCTAGCTGTAAAATTGCGTTGTAGCTGAAATTATATTTTTTTTACTTAAGCTAAAAGTGAGCGAGCGACGTAGAAATTATTTTTCTTATTGTCTCTAGATGTAGAACCTTCATTTATTATTTTCTGTTATTTATTAACGCGCCAGTGGGATTAAAAAAAAATCGAAACTCCGTCAGAGATCTTCCTAGATTGTTTTTAATGCGAATTTTATTTTCGTCGTGAGAATTGCAAAATTCTTCGTTTCCAAGGAGAATGAGAGAAGAGCTGAAGAGCTGGTTTCACGAGCGCATTTATTCGGTAGCTTGATCGAGTAGGCGAAACAACTTTGGGAAATTAATATTTAAAGTATCTCATATTTATGTGCCATTTTTGTGCACAAATAAACAATTTTGTGCTTTTTTAGTTTTTTAGTTTTAGGCAATTTGAAAGTGTTCTGCTGACTTCAAGCTTGCAAAACATCCAAAAAAAAAAATTTCTTTTTAAACAGTACTAATATCAAAATTATGAGCTAATTACGTGCTATTCATGTGCGTTATTGTAACATTTTTTGTACATTTTTTTTCTACTTTTTTTTAGCTTTTTTCGAAAAAAGATTTATGTAAAATTCCTGTGGTAATTAAATAGGCAAAAAAATGTTGTGTTCTTTTAATTTTTTTATTACAGATTTTTTTTATTACAATTCAAAAGTGTTCTGTTGATTTAAATCAAGCTAGCAAAACATCCAAATAAAAAATTCAGATTAAATAACGTAAAAATCCTTTTTTTTCTGACACATGGTTGCAGGAGCTTCTCAGATAAGGTGATTGAAAATTATCCAATAACTTGTTCTGAACTGATGAATTATTTTGTTTTATGCTTTAAAAGCACAGTCAAAAAATAAAGATTTGCTTAAAAATACTTCATAGGAAAAAAAGTAACATAAAATATTTTAATGACACACATGAGTTGCATATAATTTTGATATTGGTTTTCTTCCGAAAGAATTTCTTTTTTACTTTTTTTTCAAATTACACACTAATTGCACATAGTACATAATTTTGATATTATTTTTCTTTAAAAAAATTTTTTTTACTTCGATGTTCTGCTAGCTTGATTTAAGGTAGTACGTCCGAAAACGAGTTGAATTAAAAAATGGTTGAAATTGAAACATGGTTGAAACACGTGTTAAATATTGCAATCTTCAATCCTAAATATCTTGAAATCTAGACGGAGAACCTTCTTGAAATTTAACACAGCTTTTTATTGTACTTCAAAAAAGCTTCCTTTATTTAAAAAAAAATCCTAATATTATGATTTTTTTAATTTTCATACGTACGTAACAAGTACAGATAATCTTGGATAACCTTGAATTTTGAGTATGTTGTTCTTGAAATAATTTTCAACTTTTCTTAATAAACTTAAGCTCAAAAATCACATGGTACGGAGATAAATTGAGATTAAAACTTTTGATTTGACTGTCCCGGAGGAACTACCTTAAATTAGGAATAAATCTTCAAATTGGCTATAACTAAAAAACTAAAAAAGCAGAATATTTTTTTATTTTTACATAAAAATAGTATATGATTAGCACATAATAAATATAGAATACTAATAAATATTAATTGAGCAAAATTGTTCTACCTACTTGACCTGGCTCAATTCAGAGTCTCGAACCCTTCCAATCCCTGCTTAGCTCTCGAGAACGACTCACTAGCGTTCTTCATCGTTATTAGAATAAATAACAAAAATTAATCGAGAACGAGACCTAGATAGGGACGTATTTAACTTTTATAAATAATCGTTTATATGGTAAACGTCCCAATAGTTGGACAGCTAAGGCTTTTCACATTTTATCTTTATTTAAAAAAAAAATTCAAACAAAACTGCTACAAATTAACGTCAACATTATTTTTTGAAATTTTAGCAATTCAATACTCATTTTATGTGTTAATTTTAAATAATATTTTTAGCAAATAAATAAATAAACGTTTGAACGTGTGGCATGTCCCAATAATTGGACAGAAAATCGACCCTGTCTCTAGGGTTGACAGAGTTTGTTTCAATAAATTAAAGTTAAGAAAAATAAACGTCTTAGTACGTGAAAAATAATCCATATACGATTTCATTGTAAAATCATAATTTAAATATTAAAAATAAATATTGTGAAAATTGTCCAACTATTGGGACATGTCCATCTGCTGGGACGTTTACCTTAAAGTTTGTTGCAGTATTAATTAGAGCTAACGATTTATCGAGAGTATTCAGATGCAAAATTTATCATAAGCATTATAGTGTCTCTGCCTGTGCTCTAAATTATCCATGCGATTACGTCTACCAATATATTTTCACGAGTTTCGTCGACTCGATCGTTCGATTTCGAGAGTTCGCTACTGCAACGAGCGTTAAACGTCCGAAGAGAAAAAAAATAATATAAAACCTCAAACTTATACCGATCGATTAAAATTACTACTTTCTTCGTTTATGCCTTTACTTTCGATGAAAATATAAAAAATAAATAAATAAAAATGAAAAAAAAAACTAAATTTCAAGGATAATCAAAAGCCCAGCTTTCGGCAAATTTTACGTTATTTAAGATCTTTTTTCGTAGCTCTTCGGTGTTTTGTCATTCCAAGCGATTAATTAGCATCGAATATGTGATTGTTGATTTTCTTTTCTTTTTTTCTTTAGGGAATGTATAACGTATCGATTAATATAAACGATTGACTAGTCAAAAATAGTGTCTTAGACATGGTTCCTGTAAGTCATGCCGCTGCCCAATTTTTCACACAAATAATAATAATAATAATAATATTAACAACAACAATAATAATAACAACAATATTAATAATAATATAATAATATGTACACATAAGTGTATATGCTCGTTAATTTTTGTTTATTCAATTATTTCCCACATACTTTTAATTTTAACGAGATTCCAATCCTGTCTCCCAATTTTTTATCAATAAACATTTGTATACTTTCGAAGGAGGAATTTTTTCAACCTGCGTATACTATGAAATAAATACATGGTGTATAGAAATATCTTTGTGTATATAAAGAAGAAGAAGAAGAAAGAGAGGAAAAATAGAGTGGGATTGTAAATATGTGGATACAATGATTATAAATGGTACGAAGCAAATGGCAATAAAACGAAGAAAAATAAAAATGTATCGATCGTCTCGAAATTATTATAGTTTAAAATGAATATTCGATAGCGTTCCCATGTTGCATTGGAGATATTTATTGAGTATGTACTTTTTAAGTTACCTTTCGGATGATTCTCCTTCTTTTCTTTTTTCTTATTCTCTGCACTCTGGGATTTTCATTTCATGATATCATGCATGCTCGTATATTTTTGAATGTTGAATTTGTGGATATTATTGGATGTGCCATATAACCATTCCAACTTCGTATCGAGGTAGTTCTGTGGTCTAATTCTAATTTTTTCTGTTTTTCATACGATTTTGAGGGTAAGTTTGTTAAGGATGAATTGCAGACACTGTTTCTGAAAAAAGTTAGTTTTTTATTGTCAAATAAATTGTAGAAATTTAGACTTTATGTTTTTGCCATAAATCTGTTAATATTTTTCCTGATAGATGTAATATTGATTAATAATTTGAGCGCATTTTTTAAACAATTTGGTCATTTTTTTAATTTTTTTAAATAATTTAAAGTAAAAAAGTTTAGTAAAACCTTTTTAAATGTAAAATTTTTTGTCGAAACCATAAATCAAACGTATGATAGAAATTTGACAGTGACGTCATATTTTATTATTTACATGAAGGGCAAATATATGAATTTCTCATAAGAAATGATGTTAAAATTTTGGGAATTTGTAGTTTGATAACTGTAAAACCATTTAGTGAATTATTTTCAAATTTGACACATTTTTTAAATGTATTTCGAAACAACATATCAAAAACGTAGTAACTTGTCACTGTTTTTTAAACTGCTCTAGTTTACCTTTAAAACAAGTTGTTAAA
Organism: Cremastinae sp. A BG-2022a; assembly: GCA_030522545.1. NCBI lineage: Eukaryota > Metazoa > Arthropoda > Insecta > Hymenoptera > Ichneumonidae > Cremastinae sp. A BG-2022a. The sequence goes on along the minus strand of JAPYYW010003988.1, from coordinate 5,517 downwards.
AATTAATCATAATTATCATTATGATGATTTTTTATCATAATTAAGAAAATTAATCTCTTACATTTTTTCTTAAACGAAATGAAACTTCTTTATGGCCAATATTTTATAAATATGAGAATTGGGTCAATATGTGATATGTTGTATTTAAGTGCATAAAAAACTTCGTGCCAAATTTGAAATTGATTTCCTAAATGGTTCAAGAGTTATATAAATATATGAAATTTTTGTGATTTTTTGAAATATATTCGTAGTGTATGATTTATGGTGAGAAATAAAAAATTTTTTAAATGTTATATTTTATAGGGTGTACGGATCAAATAGGCTTGAAATTCGGATTTAGAGGATCAAAATACATAAAAATCATACTTGATTTAATTTCAGAATATTTTTTTTATCATAATAATAGCTATTTTTACAATTTTTAGTTTTTCGCAATTTACTCGAAATTTTGACGATGTACGAACAAAACGGACCCCATATTCGGATTCAGCGCGTTAAAATACATAAAGATAGAGGGGTCTGGTCAAAAGTACAAACAACTTTTTTTGTGGTCCGGTATAATTGTAAATCATTGTGAAAATAATTTACAATTATTTTTATTGTATTTTTATTGTACTTTTACAATAATTTACAATTATTTTTACAATAAAAAAATAATTATAAATTATTTTAACAATAAAAAAGAACTTAACTAGTTAATATTATTTTTACAATAATTTTAAATTATTTTCGCTAAAAAAAATAATTATAAATAATTTTTCAATAAAAAAATATTTACAATTTTTAAAGTTTGTTCCTCATGTATAAACAGTAATTTCAAAAGGTTTTACTAAAACTTTTGTTTTAATAGTTTGAATAATAAACAATGATTAAATTATTGTAAAAATATATTCAAGTTGACAATTAATAGTCAAACTAAGACTCAAAAAATTGGCAATTTTTTAACAAAAGCCAAAGTCTGCTTTTTTAAGAATTAAAAAAATTTAAAGTCAAGAATGTACTTATTGCTGGGATTTGTCCCATACATCCTTAAGGTAGTTCTCGTAAAAAATGAATTTCGACAAATTTTCTTTAAAATTTGCACAAATCTTCTTAAATGGGATCTGAATATGTGCCCAATTTTAAAAATGTTTTACCACGTAGGAGTCAAGATATTTATTGTTAAAAATCATGATTTTTCGTGCTCTTTCATAAGAGCACGTATTTCATGTTACGATGTTCAACCTTCAATATTTTTACTTCCAGATAGTAAAACTTCTTGAAATTTTGTAGATTTTTATATAATATCAAAGAAACATTGTTTAGTTTTTTAAAAAAATCTGACATAAAATTGTTTCAAAATTTGTAAAATCATGTAGCAAGTATACCTAACCTTGGATAAGCTTGAATTTAGAGTATGTCGTCCTTTAGTCAATTTGCAACAACTTTTCTCAATTAACTTATTCTCGCAAATTACTTTGAACGTCAGAAAAACCGAGATGAATATTTTTCATTTGACTGTACCAAGAGAACTACCTTAATAAACTGAAGCCAAAAGACCACATGGTACGAAGAAAAACAGATAAAATTTTTTTATTTGACAGTAGCTACAGAACTACCTCCAACATTTCGGAGACGTAATTTTCGAAATTCTTTTATGCCTGGACTGCAGCATGCTCCCTATAAATCCCACTAGCACCAAATGGACCAATTAGATAAACCCTTTTAATTAATTATTTTGCAAACGATTTTCCATCTCAGCATTTGCATCAGAGTAAAAAAAAGAAGTTAGTCAGCTTCGATCGAAGAATTGTTTTTCTTTGCCTATGCGAGTGCGTGGTAAAAATAATTATAGGACGTTGATTCTGTTGGATGCTACAGGGACGAAATGGACACATCTTGAACGCCAGTCAGTATTGAGTTGCGGATTTAATCCTGTGTGCTGTACTTAAAGCTACCCGCAGGAAGTATGCAGAGGATCGAAGGCGTGATAATCCCTCGTGGATCCAAAGTCTCGTGAAAAATTAATCTCGCTGAAAAGCCAACAATTCTAAACTAGGGGGCCCAGAGAGAAAGTGACCTCGTGGAGAAAGCCAATTATCGAATGTTGGATAATATTTAAGAGCCCTACATGACGAAGGACATTAGGGATCGATATATTTAGCAAAAAAAAGCAGAAAATGAGTTCAAATTGATCATTGATCTGAATCCAGTCAATGGAATTAAAAATTTCTATATTACAAAAATGAGGAATTAAAGAAAAGAGAAAATTGAAGAAAAATTGTTGCCAAGAGCGATAAAATAAACTAAGTGTCGAATAAAGAAAATGCCATTGACAAAAATGTCTGAGAAAGTTGTAATGTCGTTGCAATGTTGTGGCAATATCACGAGTCGTAATAATGGCCTAGCTGAGATTCCTCGTTAGCGATGAGCAAACAAATTTTTAGACGATATTTTGTAAATCAAGGAATTTATTCAAAATTCCCAAGTGACGTAATGTGACATTTTCCTATGACAAGAGAGGCTGACTTATCTTGTTCGAGTACTTATTGTCATTGTTTCTACTTAGCTGTAATCAGTCATGGATAAGTTTGTTGTATTTTTTTGTACAGAAATAACAATTATACTCTACAGTATTTCAAAAGTTCATAGCCTGTAGATGTGCCAAAGACTCGCATTTAAATGTATCGTTAAATTAATTTACTCGTACGTGTAAATATATATATGTATGTATGTTTTATTATTTACACTCGATCGTACAGAAAAATCTGATTTAAGTCAGAACGAGTCGTATCGAGCTTATTTAGTATACGTTGCTTATTTTGTACACCATTTTACGTGTAAACTCGAACGATGTAAAAAAGTTGACATCGAAAAATTCTTCAACTTCCTTACATTCTTCATTGTACCTCTTAAGGTGGTTGTCTCGTTAACACATGTTTTTTTTAGAAATCGTATTAAAATTGTCACGAACGTTATTGGACACCATATGTATATTGAATTTTAACAGGTTTCATCGTCTAGAAGTTCAGATATTGATTGTTGAAGATGTAATATCGATATTTAAAAAATGAGAATTTGATAAATTTTTGGTAGTTTGTTCTTAAGCATATGGATAAATTTTGTATCAAATTTGAAATCGTTTTACTGAATTATTTAAGAGTTATTAAACTCCAAAGTTGCTTAGATTTAACATTGTTTTTTATGGAGAGAATATGTAAATTTTCACTGAATACAAACTTAAAGGTGGTTCAGTAGAAGCAACAAGAACATTGAGTTACGTGCAATTCCCTTTTTATTGAGCAACAGACAGTTCGTTATTTAACACGTTTTATTGGAAAAGATTATGTAATTTGACCATACCGTTTATAAGTTTTCAAAAATGCCTTAAAATGTACATTTTTCATAAAATTCAAAAAAAAAATTCAAAAAATTCACCGAAAGTAATTTAATTGAGTTTACGCAAAATTTAGTCGTCTGATCGTACGATTAAAAATTCTTATCCAAAACATTGTAAAATGCAGAATACTTGCGAAATACGAAAGCATTTAATCGTACAGTTTTTTTGCAATAACGAATTAAATTTTACTTTTTGGCATCTATCTCTTTTCACATAACGATTATTAATGTCAGCTGTAATTGTGAGACGTGATAAATCTTATATGTCAAAATTTTTAACTTGGTCCATTTTGCGGTCTTTTTACATTCAACTTTTATTTTTAAATGTAACTAAACGTTTATTTATTTTTATCAAAATGAAATTTTCTGCAAACCTCCTATTAACGTGTAACGTTTCCATTTCTTTACGATTATCTTTTCATTTATAAACATCAAACTCTGATAAGTGAACAGTCAAAATATTGTTCGTTTCTGCTAAAAATGTCAACTTTATATAATCATGATTATGGCCAAGTAAGAGCTCAATTAAAAATGTTGAATACATTAGTCTTATAAAAATAATAGATGAACTTTTGTTTGGAGCGTTAAAAAAATAACTTTTTTTGATACTTCGTATCCTATATTTTTTGAAACATTAAAAAAAGTTTTTAAGATACGTTATGATTGTGAAATCGAACTTCCGGTTACTTATTATGGAGAATTTGTAAATTTGTACAGAATACAAATTTAAAAACATGAGATCCTTGTGAAATTTTTTTGTTTAATATATATTCGTAGTAGTATTCATTTTATATAGACAGTAATTTCAAAAAAATTTACTAAAGTTTTTGTTTATTGAATTTTTTATACGATGAAAAATGTTAAAATTGTTGTTAAAATATGATTAAGTTGCCAATCGATGGTCAAACTGAAACTCAAAAAATAGGCAACTTTTTAGCAAAAGCCAGATTCTGGGTTTTACGAATTTAATGTAAAGAATTTACTTATTTTGCTAGAATTGTCTGTTCAATACATCCTTAAAAAACCCCAATTTTTTTGTAGCACGAGCACATGTTAAATTTTATGGTTTTCAACATTAAATGTCTCGACTTCTAGACGTGCTGAGACATTTTTTTCACAATTTTCGTACACACGTACAAGTTACTTTGGATCACCTTAAATTTTGAGTATGTTCTGTTCTTGAACAAAATTGGAATAAGTTTTCTAAATAAACTTCAGCTGCAAAACCACCTCGAACGAAGAAAAACTGATTAAAAAATGGGATTACACATATATGGCGAGACAACTACCGTAATCGAAAAAGTGCACATATTTTCCACAAAATACATGATTTTCATTTTTAAAAAAAGGAAAAAAATGCTGCTGGTTGTAAATACGATCCTCGCCGTATCGAGATTATTAAAAAGTGTCGTACGAACACGTTGACAGCGAAGGACGAACGCAGCAATCGAGGAAAAAATGACGCTGCTGCCATCACTAGATGAAAAAAATTCGATAACTGATTCGTGTCTTTATCGATTGATCTGTATCCTTTGTAAATATTTGTCTTGTATTTAATGAAGAAATAAAAACTCCGATTATGATGAAAAAAAAAACTATTTTTTCCCCACCTCTCTTACTATTTAAAAATTTCGGAAAATTATTCAAAAATTGATTTGGTCAACTTGTTCCAATGGGAAATTTCACTAGAGAAGTGTGACAATGAAGTGTCAAATAAGATTTATTGTCAAGTATTTACTTGATAAAAGTTTTTGTAAGTTTCATGTTAAGTTCTATCGATACATTCAAATAAAAAGTTTTTATCTCAATTTATCTCGATAGCATATAGTGTTTGAGCTTAAGTTTATTAAAAAAAGTTTTCCACATACTTTTTTCATTTATTGAAAATATTCAAGAATCAGTGACTTGGAATATTAAACAATAATCAGACTTTTTTTTCTTGAAGATAGTAGATTGATTAACTATTAAGTAGCAGCAAACCCTTCATTTCCATCAATATCGTTTAATATCTAATAACTTTGTATTTAAAGTAAAAAATCATGAGTCATCAATTTAAATTTTCCACGCACTTTCTTCAATTATTGAAGAAAGTTTTTAACAGTTTTTATCTTAATTTATCTCCATAACCTGGTTTTTGTG
>JAPYYW010003987.1:0-12842 GCA_030522545.1 Cremastinae sp. A BG-2022a | reverse complement strand
CAACTTTTCTTAATGAACTTTTACTCGCAAACCACTTTGTACATGAGAAAAATTGAATCGAAAATTTGTCGTTTTACTGCCATGACCATATCACCTTAATTTATTGACGCTAAAGGAAAAAGGAAAAATCAGCTCCCCTAAAAAAGATGTAGGCCAATGAAGCTTGCAGACGCATCGTTCGACCGCTTCCCCACCGTCAGGAACACGCGAGTCAAGTGGACAATGGGGTCGTTGGCGATCACGTGCGACCGATGCGATGGTATAAAAAAGTCCTTTTTGCATTATGTTGTATCGGCTGTTTTAGTATAAGGTAAACGTCCCAATAGTTGGACAGTTAAAGATTTTCATATAATTTATCTTTATATTTAAAAATATATACAGTCTAGTCTTGTTATAGTAAACTCGTAGGGATCGGAAATCTCGTAAAATCCCCTTAACCCCACTACCAACAGAAAACGAAAACGAAAATTTACTCTACGAAATCGCGCAGTTTACTATAATGAGAAGTTTACTATAAAGAGATTTACTATAATGAGACTCAACTGTAAACTAAAAAATCTGCTTCAAATATACCTCTAAACTATTGTCTGATATTTTAGTGATCCAAAACTCATTTTATATATTAATTTTAGACAATATTTCTTGTAAAGAAATACTTGAACGTTTGAATTTACATATAGGAAGTCCGAATAGTTGGACAGAAAATTGACCCTATCTCTAGGATTCAGCAAGTTTGTTCCAATAAATTATCGTTATGAAAAATAAACCTCTTTTTTTCCAAAAAGTACGTTAAAAACAAAAAAATTGAACTCCCAGTAAGTTATGATATCTTAATTGTTGTAGAAGCTATGAATATTTTTAAAATTTTAGGAAACTGCGGTAAGCGTGAAGATAGAGAGCTAAAAATTGGCATCGATGCTTCATTTTGTATCTATGCAATAACATAATAAAAAATTTAAAAAATCGAAGGGTTCAGCGTCAAATTGTCGTTGAATTGAGATGGAATTGCTCATATGAATATTTAATTTAAAAAAAAAGAAATATTCCCGTTTCTGTCAAAATAGCGAATTTTGAATACGACTCTTTTACGATATATTTTATCTTTTGTCATATAAATAAGGAGCAAAGCTCGATTTACGGTTGGCATCAACCTGGTTAAAAATCGATGATGTATACGTGCTTTCTTACTTTTATATCAAAATCGATAATATTCGCGCGATTAATTTCATATGTCACCGAAAATCTGAAATATATTTTAACGGCGACATTTCTATGCTTACTTCCCATCTATGTATTTTATTCGTCTCTTATTCTTCGGAGATATTCCAATTGAATTTGTCTGCACGCGTAGGCATTGACGTCGGCTTTCGGCTCTTCCCTTTTTCCGCAAATATCCCGGTGGGAGGCACCGATAAATTACAAGAGCTATACATATACGTTACGTAGCAGAAAAATATGTACAAACCGCTTGCGTGCCCGCCCAGCGAGCGTTTGGCCATCCTTTCAACTACGAACACACTTTTCCGCCTCCAAGTAACATTCTATATTGTTTATTACGTGTATATATGTATACACCGAACTTTAATTTTGTTTCTCTCTCATCCCGTTTCATAACCATCAATTTTTGGCCCTTGTTCCTCCCGATGAGATGAGCTCCAATCAAATTCTTCTCCAATGAGTCTCCAATCCGTTTCACCTTTTTTTTCTAAATAAATCATTTTTTAAAGTGGTAAGCCACTCTAGAGGCCGGAAAATAGGCTTTTTGCAGATTTTTTTCAGAAGTATTACAAAATAAATCGCAATAAAAAAAGGGTATTTATTATACATATCAGTGACTGTATAAAATTATTTTTTTAAAGCGATTAATCTCAAAATAGCGGTTGTGCAGTGTTTTTGATCCGACATCTCCATTTTTCCAGACTCCACGGCCGAACAAATAACTCCTGTAATTTTTGAATTATAATGAGACGCCGATTTTTTTCGATTATGTATAACAATTATTGCCATAGAAGTACGTAAGATTTTTTTCAATATATTGATTTTTATGGCACATTTTTAAAGTGGAAAGTGAAAAATTTGCCTAAAAAATCGTCAGGTAATTGTTAATAAGAAATAATGAACTATGCAATATAAAATAAAAATCCTACGTACTTCCATAGACCATGTATATTTCAAGATGAATTCCAAATTTCAAGTGAATCTGTAGAAAATTGTCTGAGTTATGTTTCCGGCCAACTTAAAAAATGCAGTTTTGAGACAATGCAGTTTTGAAGTTTTGAGTAGACTAGCGTCCACACTGCGGACCTGGCGGCCTTGTACTAAAATAAAAAAAAACGAGTACTTAGAAATTTTTCCTGGCCATAATTTTTTGACATTCTAGGGTACCATATTTGAAAATAATAAAGAAATCATTTTTTCGAAAATTCTAGAGTGGCCTATGCCCTAATATCAATGGAGACGTATAGCAAAGTCGAAATCGCGGGTTGAAAAATGCCCGAGACTGCGTCTGGAAATGTCAAGGGAAAAGATGACAACGGCAAGAAAAAATGAGCCATGTTTATAATTAGAGACCGCCCACCCTCTTTCTCTCTCTCCTAGTTTAACCTCAGAGATAAAATATTCGGTGCAATTTCTAATTGCATCGGTGACCTTTGCGTGATATTCTTCGTAAACGCGATTAAGTTTTTGTTCCTGCTCAATAATGCACATCGTATATTATTATATGTATACACATTACAAATATAAACATTTGTACAGGTCGTTGCAAAAAGCAGGAAGCACAATAATAGCACAGCTTTCATTTTGTTTCTTTATTTTTGTTTTTGTATTTGCACAACATTTGAAATGAAACAAAGATTGTAGTTACGATTTCGTAATCCAATGAATTTTCTTCACTTTCCAATTTTAATCGAATAAAAATGGAGAATTTGTTTTTGCGGATGAAAAGAAAAGAAGAAAAATATTGGATTATTAATCCTTCTCGTAAAAATAGGCTTTTCGTTAAGCTTCGTCGAAATAATAATGTTGGAGGGGAGGAAGCCGGAAAATCAATCCGAGACGCCTTGTAGCTTAATTGATGGTGGCCTTACGAAGGTAAACATATCGTACACACTCGTGCTAAAACGAAAGTTTAAAGCGAGGCATCGTGACTCGTGTCTAGCCCGCGATTTCTCAGCCTCGCTGTGAATCAACGGGCACGACTTTTAGCAATACCTGTTAATTGTAGTATAACGCATTGTTATTGTTACATACGACAACGAAACGCGAAAAAAAATAAATCATTGCACAAATTCGTATCAAGCTCACAACTTGGTTGCTCCAATATTTCGTCTCGATCCAGAAACGAGATACTATTTCGCGTGTTTTTGAAGTGCTCACTTCTAATTGGGCCTGCCCGTTTTATTATTATTGTCCCTCATTCGGTCAGGGCACACACGCTTATTATTTTCATATTATTTCGTTCTTGTTTTCGCAATCGTCGAGTGATCCACGATTCGCTCGTTATCTCGTACTAACAGACGGGGTTAGTCCTTTAATTCGCATCAAGTAAATTATTTAACAATATTATAATGAATATGCGATAACAATAAATAACAATAATCGCGATAAGACGCGTTCGAATTATTTTTCCGATGCTCGGTCGTTTGATTTATCTTTCATGCTTCTTTACATTCGTAGCTCGTCTTGATCAGCATTCGTTTCACGCGCGAGACTGCCTCTGTCAATTTAACGCGCGTGATTTTTGCAGAAGGGACGTCCGCCCTTTGCGTAGAAGCTCTGCCCTTCCAAATTTTTCTTGCACATCTGCAAAAAAAACAACAACAAATCATTTATGTAATACATATACAGGCTCGTTTTTATCCAGAAAAATAGTTTCTATATCGCGCTCTTAACCCTCGGACCGGGACATGGGGTCTTTTCGACCCCAGAAAAATGTTAATCCGTGTTTTACCATGGAAAATTCTCGTCCTTTTTTTTTAAAGGTATAGTTCTATCGGTATGCAGTCAAATCAAAATTTTTTATCGCAGTTTATCTCCGTGTATACCATGTGGTTTTTGAGCTCAAGTTTATTAAGAAAAGTTATTGCAAATCGATTACAGAACATGTAACTTGTACTTGTTACGTATGTATAAAAATTAAAAAATAATCTTAGGATTTTTTCAAAAAACTTGAGGAAGCTTCTTTGAAGTACAATAAAGAGCTGTGCAAAATTTCAAGAACTTCCACTACCCAGAAGTCAAGATATATTTACAGTTGAAGATCGCAATATTTAACACATGCTCTCATGGGAGAGTACAGAGAATAGTACAATTTTTCACAATAAATATCTCGAGTTCTATGTAGTGAAATCTCTTAAATTTGATACACAATTGCACATTGTATCAAAGAAGGTTCTTGTAAATTTTAAACACAATCCTAAGAAAACGATTTTTTGATAGAACTACCTTAATACATTTTTTAAGTATTTTTCTTTTTAATACATTTTTTTCATAACTTATTCAAAAAAATGTTAAATATTATGTGCAAAAAAACCATGAAATGTTTTATAGTCCATTTTTAATAACAGTTTAAAAATTAGGGTCCAAAAAGACCGAACGCGACCTTGCGCGTCACATTTTTTGACGCGCCCTTCGGAGGGTTATAAACTTTTTTCTCTTACCGTGCAATTGAAGCATTGGCTGTGATAGTTGTTGTTCAGAGCTTCGACCCAACGGTCACCAGCTTCCACGGGGAATCCGCAAGCAAAGCACTTGGTCGTGAAAAGTTCGTTCCAATCTGTCGATTTGATGAAATATTTTTGTAAAAACATATCGAAGCCTCCCTGTTTTTACGCATTATTATATCTAATTTTACTATGGCCTTTAAAACTCACCAGCCTCGCAGTAGGGCAAACCATCCTCGAGGAAGAAGGGGCTGTTACCGAAGAGTTTCCCGCAGTAAGAACAACTGAAGCATTCCGGATGGAAATGTTTCCCAACAGCGTTTAGGCAATCCTGTCAACAATCATCATTTACATTACAAACCGTTCTTTTATTCACTTTTTTCAACGACATTTATTTACCGCACTGGGTCTCATACACCCATATGGTATAAAATTTCTATTAATGATATCTTGGTTATTTTGAAATATTTAAGGTAGTTTGATAGCTAAGTGCTGTATAAAAAAGGAGCGATTCCCCTTGACGAAAAAGTAGTGTCCATAAGAAGATAGAAAATTACGAATTTTTGAAAATATTGTCAGTAATCACAGAAGAAACATGATAAAGCTATTTTTATTGAACTTTCTTAACTTTTACTAAACTTCGAGTGTTCAATTTTTTCCAAAATGGAAAAAATGGATAATTTTCACTCCAATGATTTTTTTTCTCAAAAACTGGACGTTATATTATGCTGGCTTTATTTTTTATATAACTTCTGTATAGGTGGTACTCTAAGATTTTTAATTTTTTCATAATTTTCTTAAATGTCGCTATTAAGCTATATTTATAGATAATTTTTTCGTAACGTTTCAATGGAGAATCGCTGTAAGAGCTTTAACTTGAAAATACATACTTTATTATAAACTAAACGGTAGAATTACTCAATTCTTTTTTCATTCGATTTGTTTTTTTTTCTACAGAACATACAATTTTTTCAAATTTTTCTTAAATAAACGATTTTTGCTATTGAACTACCTTTTTAAAAGAGAAATTTTTTAAAAAAATTCTACAATTCTTTTGAAAATTATTTTTTCGATTTCAAGAGATTATTACATTTAACAAATATGCTACTTATTTTGGGAAACGAAAAAATAATAATTAAATGAGACAATTTTTAAACAATTTTTTAATATTTTATAAAAAATGTCCGATCTAAACACGATCTTCTAACTTGTCAAACGAAAAAAAGAAAGATTGTTCAAGTTTCAAACGTACGCCCTTTATTTTGTTGTTGCACTTGTCGCATCCGGGAGCGATAAATCGCTCGAAGCAATACTCGCAGTGAAGCTGACCCTTCTCCTCGACGAAACCGATGTCCTGAAGCGCTCGGCGACACTGCGGATTCACGCAGACAAAATGTTCAGGACACCATGTCTGGCCAAGAGCTGTGATGAACGGTCCTCTGGATAAAAATAAAACAACAAAACCAAATTCATTTTCAACGAATGAGATCGAATTTTTATATGTAACATCAATGCGAAATTATCATCCAAATTTATCGTAAAAACGTGCTAATTATACGACAAACTGATTACAAACCTATTTTGTTTGTTGCAAATGCAGCAAAACGATTTGGGAGCTTGGCCGGTTTTCAGGCTGTTAGTGCTTTCGCCATTGGCTGTCAACAACGTGCAACGGCAATTAGTCGAATTACAAAAAAAAAAGAAACAACGGATACAAATGACTGCAAATTATTAAATCACACAAAAAAATCATAAACAGCGTGCACAAAGAAAGTTCTGGAAAGACGAAGATGATCGTTAAAAAAAAACAGAATTCTGGACTCGCTGTAAATACGAAAAAAAAAGAAAGAAAAGACAAAAATATGTTGTTAACAGTGGGAGAGGGTTATACGAGGGAAATAAAAAGAAAACGTGTCGATCGAAACGTTGATACATTGATGTCCGTTGTACCTGACGTAAGAGTGGCAATGACCGCAGAGCGGTTGACGCGATCCGGGTCCACCGGCTTGAGTGAGAATTCCACGTCCTCGTTTGGGGACGGTGCTGCCTGCAAATTTGCCCCCTCTGGGAGCTCCGGGGCCACCAGTTCCGCTACCTAAATCCGGTTGGGAAAAATTTGGTGGGTCTACGTTTCTCTGGGTTTTACAATTTGGTCCGGGATTCTGGGAAGCGTACTGGGTCTTGTTTGTCTGAGAGACAGTGTCGCTGATGAGGCACTGGGATTGCGAGGTAAGCTGCGGCTTGAATAGCTGAACGACGTGCTTTTTGTCACGTTTCAGAGTTAATTGCGTAAGCTGATTGCTCAGGTTAGTGCGTCGCTCGGGAATCGGTTGGAAGCTGCTGCTCTGCTGCTCGGTCCGAGTGCAGCTGCTCGTCGCGACTACTTCCTGTTTGCACGCCGATTCGCTCTTGCTCACCGGACACTCGTCGCAGGGCAGAGGAATCTGGGGAAAGGGTAACCCGTTGTTGCCCTTGAGAATTGGCTTCGGACACTTTACCGAGGAGTAGCCCGGAATGGAGCACGGACCGACGCAGATGCCACCGTCGCCGCATGCCGCGACTCGCACTCCGGACCCCGGACAATTTCCAACGTCTATCGTCGAGCCTCCGGAGCGGCGCGTCTCCGACTTGTTATTGCCGTGACAAATCGGCGACACGCACACGCCCGATCTGTCCGGAGTGGAGGTTACGCAAATTCCTGAGGGTGAGCACGAGGCGTTCTCGGAGTCGTCCTCGCAGGGCATCACGACGACTCCGGCCTTCGTTCCGGAACAGCTCGTGCTTCTGCACGGCATTATGCTAACCCCGCTCGATCGGTGGCTCGTACTGTTGCTGCTGCTGCTGGCGCACTCGGTCCGAGTCTCGTAGGACTGCCGGGCGTAGCTCGTGATCGGCGGCAAGACCCGGACTCCCGTCTTGGGGAATCTCTCGGAGCCGGAGCAATGGGCCAGTGGACAGGCCAGAGACGGTTGGACTCTGATCGATTCTCCGCTGATGCTGCAGCTCGGTACTACCGGTTCCTCGGGCTCCTCTTGTCGATCTCTCGAGTTATCCCGGCTCGTCTCCTCTTCGAAGCAGTACGATCTAATCCCGTGATAAGCCTGGGCACGATATCCTCCGGCGGGGCTCTCCTCTTGGAGCTGATAAGCGAAGCACTCCTCCGCCGGCATCGACGATGCCGAATTGTGCCAGGAGCTGCTCGCTGAGAGGGCTGTCCTCGTCGTGTTGTATCCACCTGATGGCGGAGGAGGACTGTCCCGGATCCTCGGGGCGTGGGCCTTGATGCACGACGGACCCTCGCCGAGATTGCAGGGAGTCGGAGATCGGCTCGGGACGTACGGATGGGCCTCGATCGGATCGTGTTCCATCGAGACCAAGTATCGCTGATACGACGGTATCGTACCGGGTTTTTTCAGACCCGTCATCAGGGTTGCCTTCGGGGTTTCCGGGCGGGATCTCGCCGGTGATACCGAGGCGTCGCGTAGCCGATGATCCGGCGGGGGTGTCGGCAACGGTCTCGGCCCTTCGAGCCTTCTCAAGCTTCTCTCCCGAGACCTCGCCTCGCGGCTCTTGTCGTCCATATAGAGAATTTCTGCCGGGTGACAGAATCCCTCCTTCGTTACCGAATTAACCGGAGTCGCCGATCTGTCAACGCAAATAACGCTCTCGTAGCCGGGTCCGGTGTCTCTTCCGAGAGGCGTGTACGGCCGTTCCGGGGCGGTTATCAGAGCGGCCTGGAACGGCGAGACGGGCCTCTCCTCGTGCCTCGTACAAACCCGTTCCCTCGTGTACATCGTTCTCGAGGTCGTGTCCGCCTGAACCTCGATCCTCTCCTGACAAACGGACGTTTCCAGCGGGGAGTACGGACTGTCCGGAGCCGTCGTGAGCGCTCTCACCATCTCCGACTTCCACTCCTTGGCCGTCGCATTCTTAACGCCCAACGGTTCTCGCACCGTTCTCGTTTCGGTCTCGGCGAATTTGACCTGCTTCCTCTGGCACGTATCGCTCGATTGGCACCGCTGCTGCTGCTGCTCCCGAGCCTGTCGCTCCACGGGACTGTCCCGGAATCTCGCGTACAACCTTCTCTCCTGTAGGCTCTGACGTCTCTCGCTCGGTTGGGCCTGTTGCTGCTCTCTTATGCACTGATGAACCTCGACCTGTTCCCGGAGGCTCCGATTGCGACGTTCCTCCTCCTCCTCCTGCTCCAAATGTTGGTGCTCAATCTCGATCTGCTCTTGATGGCTGAACGCGTCCGTCCTCGTTTGCTCCTGATGGTACTCGGTGGTGGTGCTGCTGCCGCCGAAGGCGACTCGCTTGCGCTCCCGTCTTCGGGCTTTTTCCTCCTCGTATCGACGCTGCTGCTCCTCGGACTCTTGCTCAAGACGGATCCGACGTTCCTCCTCCTCCCGGCAGAGTCGCTCGTACTCGGCCCTCCTCGCTTGCTCCTCTCTCTTGGCTTCCTCCATCATCCGGGCGGTGTCGATCGCCGTGGAGAGTACCTGGCTCGTATCGAGGCTTCTCCGACACGTCTCCGTCTCCCCGGAGCTTCTCCTGGCCTCGTGACGAGCTTCCTCCGGACACGACGTCTCCGTCTCCCCGGAGCTTCTTCTGGCCTCGTGGCGAGCCTCCTCCGGTTGTTCCGGTTGCTCGGACGAGCTCGCCTGACAAGCGGGCTCGATCGATTCCTCGTCAGCAGGAGGAGGAGGAGAAAGTGGCCGGGACTCCTCGGGTTCCGGTGATACGAGTTCGACCGTTTTCTCGTAAATGGTCGTCTTCTTTATGTGAATGTCCCCAACGTCCTTCTCCATCGTTTCCGTAAACATGTTGTGCTGACTCTCGACGCCTTTCGGGCAAACCGCGACGTCGGGGGGAACGAGCTTCTGAAGATCGACGACGGCCTCGTCGTCGTTCTGCTGCTGCTGCTGGTTTGGGGGTGGCTCGTGGTACTGGCAGACCGGTGCTTCATCCTGCTGAGGAGGAGGAGGAGGAATAGGTGCGGGTTTTCGGCAAACTTGGCAGGTTATCTCCCGATAAGTGTGCTCCGCTCCTTCAAACCCGGAGGTTCGCTCGCAGATGATCTTGCAGCGGCAGGTCCTCGTGACGGTTTCCGGCTGGGCCGGAGGCTCGACGTGCCCGTAGAAACTCGTACCGGTGGTAACCGTCGCGAGCCAGGGCTTCGGAATCGGTTGGGCTATCCTCGTCGGGGTGAGCGACCGTCGGATTCCGTCGGTCGAGCCCGGACGGGACTCCCGACGAACCTCCGAGGAGAGTTCGGTTCGCCGATAAAACGGCTGCGAGCAATCCGGCTGATCCATAACTCGGACTCGGGACGTAACCAAGCCGTACCTCTCGACGTAATCTCTCTCCTCGTTGTTATTACTGAGGCTGCACCGACTCGCGGAACGACTGTCCGATGCCTCCTGCAGGCTCACCCTCTTCTCTCTGACGTTCTGCCGCGGGCGTTTCTCCAATACCGGGTTAGGATCGATCCAGATCGGGCTCGCGGTCGGATAAGTCGTGTCCTCGATCGACTTTACCGGTGGCCAAACGAGGCTCTTGCTCCTCCTCGACGTCCAACTCGCACTCGTCTGTCTTCTCTCCTCGTATTCCTGAGCAGCCTCGACGGACTCCCGATAATCCGCCTCGCAGTATCTCTCTGCATCGAGGTAATTAACAGGGGAATTTCGGGAATTGCGGTGCCGGGTCAGCGTTTTAGTAAGCGTTTGTTTCGTTTTGGTTAATTCACAAAGCGGAATAACAGAGGTGAGACAAAAAAAAGTATTCGATTAATTATGAAAAAGCATGAAAAAGCACTCGAATAATTATTTTAGTAAATAAGCTTTATCATTTATAATTCATGTTTTTTTCATGATAATTATTTTGAAACAATACAATTGCTGATGCGTATCGTTTGATAAAATTATTCAGCGAAGCTCGAAAAAGGTTTTCAGCTGCTCATCTGGAGTATGAGAATAATATTAGGAATATTAGGAATATAATAATATTGGCACGCTGACGGTATGAAAATAAGCGAGGACAGAACCCGGACCAATTTTCAATATTTATTCTTAATAAATATGTATCATCAGCGATCATGAATGCGGAATGAAGTGAAATGAAAAAATAAAAAGACGAGGAGAGAAAGAGAGAGAGAGAAAGAGAAACGACGCATATTATTGCGAAATTAATGATGATTCTGGTTTATTGTTATTTCTGATTGATGCATCTATGTACTCTCGTGAGCAACAAGATATATAAAGAGTTTGTCCGAACGTTTTTCCTTCGGAGCAACGTGTCGCGGCGCGAAAAGTACCGACCGAGTTATTTATCGATAATCCTCCTCGGCCCATTCGTATACTCGTGTACAATTATTCGAGAACAAATTTTATTTACGTGTATCGATAAAATAATTATTTACGTACATGATAAAATAATTTATGCATAAATACGTATCGTTATATAGAGAATATAATTATCTAGAGCATTATTGACGGAATCGGGATGAAAAAAAAATAATCAATTTGATTTTGTATTTTTTTTTGAACGATCGATCGAAAATCGAGGTTGCTGCGACGCGTTGAGAGCTGCCCGCACTCACGCGAGGGTCAGGGAGAAGGGTCTGGGCTTGGGGTTGAAAGACGGAGTTGCTGAAAAAAAGATAAGAATAAAAAAAGACGATAGAGGTACAGTTGTGCGAGAAACAGAAAAATTTTCTACATCGAGGACGGAGAAACAGAAACCGCTATATAGACTTATATATAGAGAGACATCAGCCACGGATAAACTGGATTTTATGGCACGCCGTTTTCCTATTTCATAGAGTCATTAAAATTGAGCTGCACAAAATTAAGCTTCATGAATATATTATTTATTGTGTCTATTAGACATCATTTTAATTCATTGAATTTTTATGATAATCGAACACAATTGACCAACAACATTCAAATTATCTATAGACATAAAATTAATTCAGTATTTGATTATATATCTTATAACATAATCATGTATCCGTAGTTAAAATTATGTAGATAGGTTTAATTCAGAAGTCCCTGGTACTGAAAAATTGTAAATTATATCTGCAACTAATATCACTAGCCTATCTAAAAAAATTTTAATTTTAATTATATATGTCGAAGCATCATTTAAATTCAAAACATTTCAATTATTTTCCCATAATTTAAATTCATAAATTTTTCTTATACTTCTATTTTAGTTTTAATACATTTTAATAATATCTCACGATTTAATAAAATTAAATAAAATTCTGTAATTATCTACATGTACATTCAATTATTCTTATGTTATTATTTTAATTCGTTCGTATAATTTCCAGCTTCAAAAAAATGTAGTTGAAAATATGCGTGTATCCTATTAAATCGGCTGTTCCATTTTTTTTCAAGTTAAAAAAATGTTTGTAATAAATAGCAAAAAGACGTGCCATAGAATTTGCATATTTAACAAAAAAAATACTATGTAAGGGTTTACTCCACTCAATTTTCTCGTTCATTTTCTGCATGGAAATTTTACAATAGTAAAATAAATACTTGAGAAAAATTGATTTCGCGACCGCGCTTGCAGCTCACAACACTTGAACTATTCATTTTGGCGCTGCCGTCGAAATAATTTCTACACATTTATCGTGAGAAACGGAGTACAGTGTTAATAATATTGCGATTAAATAAGTACAATGAATGAATGATAAAGCGAACAGCGATGAAAAATTGTGTTTTTTTTTAAATTCGAATAATGTTGAAATGTAAAATCGTGTGTGTGCGGTGTAAATTTGATCGAATAATGATTAAGGTAGGAGTCGCGTGACAGTCTATTCAAAAGTTTGGTTTTACGTGTTAATTAAATGTAAAACCATAATTTGAAATTTTTTGAGACAGAATTTTTTCAAAATTTATGCTGATCTTTTTTGACCTCATATTAACATGTGTACAAAATTTAAAGAGGCTTCACCACGTGGTTATCGAGATATTTATTTTTAAAAATTGCCACTTTTAACATGGGCTCTTATGAGAGATCAAAAAATTTGACGACTTTCCACAATTAATATCTCGATAACTAGATGGTGAGGCTTCATAAAATTTGGCATACATTTCGACATGACCTCAAAGATGATTTGTGCAAATTTTTAAGAAATTCTGTCTCAAACGATTTTACGCGACTCTTACC